>CM076577.1:1036625966-1036819217 GCA_034641835.2 Pinus albicaulis | reverse complement strand
CAAGGGTTGTTACAAAAATCTGTTTGAGATTCACTACAACTCTCAAGCTTGATTGCATTTTATTTGAAAATTGAGATCCTCCACCATTGCAAATATATACAACTTCTTTAGGAGAGAAATTTTGCAAAAGGAGAAAGGAGGACCTTCCATTGAAGAGTTGAAGGGAGATACTCGATCCAAACATTCTCCTTTATGCCACTTTATTGACCATTATCTCTATCCACATTTAGTAAAAGTGTATTTTATTTCAATTTACATTTTTTCTCTTGTTTTGTTATGCTTTATTCCTCATTTATTCATGATTGGATGTTGCATTGCTATTTTTTGTTTTCTTCCTAACTATTTCTAACCATTAATGTGTACTTGTATAGGTGACAATTTCCTATACATCAAGCACAATTTTTTCCATCCATTCAACAAACTCCATTACAGATTGGTGTAGTTAGCAATCTTCTTCTTTATGTTGATGATATATTTTTTTTGTCAAGTGGTCCTGACAATTTTGGCAAGAAACTAAGAATTCTCTAAGTTATTTGTTCCAAGATGGGTCTGAGTGTTGATAATGAAAGAAAAGAAATTCATAATAATCAAATCCAAAAGAATCACATTTCATACTTCCATATATAACAACAACTTGGACTAAGTCCCTATATACAAATATCTAAGAATCGATATCCTTCACAAGTTCAACTAGAATCATAACATTGAGAAAAAATTAAATGGTCAATGGAAATCTTTTTATGGACTTGAAAACAATTTTGTAAATACACAAATCTTTGGATATGGGATTAATCTTTGGATATGGGATTAGAAAGATCCTCTTTGAGAATATTTTTACCCATGTTGTTTTATATGTATTTGAGATTTGGGGATGCAATCTCTTGAGTGTGATGGTGAAAACCAGAATAAATCCAAAAGTAATTTATAACTTATAATCCAAAAAAAAAAACATATTTTGTTCATTTAAGAAATCCTTGCCATTGAGAGCATGACTATGACCAAGTATTTAATGTATAGGAAGAGGTTAAGCAACATGGAAGAGAATAGGTTTCCTAAAATTACTTCAAACTATAGCTAAAACCACTTTTAGCTCAGGGATAACATAAAAATGTCCAAACTTGGCTATACCATTCAGGGATAAATGATGAGATCATTATGTAGAATAGGGATAGTATTAAAAAATATTATTACATCAAAATTTAAAGAGAATTTGTGGTGTGATAAAGAATTAGAGGGAAACAGGGAATTAATTATGAGGTTATCAACACCATTAGGGAAAACCAAAAGAATCTATCTTCCTTGAGTATCTTAAAGAAGAAAATAAATATTGGTAAAATAAAAAACAAATTTTCATAAGCTCCATACTAAACTAGGTGATGGTGAATTTCTAAAACACCATGAGTTTGTCACCTTTTTGACACTAACAAGGTTGAAGATGTAAAACAATTTCTCTTAGAACGTTTGGCATATATTTAAATTACATCTTAATTTCAAAATATTTGTCACTCTACCAAACCTTTTTAACCTTTGAAATCAACAAAACTATCTTCTAAAACATATAACTAAAAATTTAAAAAATTTAACTATTTTTTTAAGCCATAAATAAATTATATTTAATCTCAATAAAACACCATAAATAACAGTTCTTCATCATCATTATAATGAGAATATGTTCAAATATATTAACTGTAATTATAATTAAATAAATTAAATTAAAAAAATATATCCATAATACCAATTCTTCCTCATCATATTATATATATATATATATATATATATATATATATATATATATATATATATATATATATCATATTTAAAAATATAGTATATATAGATATAGATATAATACAAACTCCACAATTTAATGATTTTATAATATAATCAGAGATTGAATTTGAATAAAGGGAAGGGCTATATTTAACTTTTTAAAGATTAATTCATTTTAACTTTTTTATATTGACAAGTTAAAATAAATTATTCTTTTCATATAAAAATGAAAAATAATGTTAAATTTTATATATACTTTATAGGTTACAAGTTTTTATTGTAATAAGTTGTGCAAAATTTAAACCAAGAATTTTATTTGCAAATCAAAGTCCTAAGTACAATTAAATAAATAGTATTGATTCATCAGTATTACAATTTATATTAAAATTATAGGCATAAAATTTAATAAGAATATTTTTTTACACTTTATATATAAATAATGTGATAATAGAAAGAGACTGTGCACACATTCAAAAACTAAAGAAGAGAATAGGTCCTCACCAAAAGAACTCGCATGTAAGTGTATCTTCATTTTGAGGTGCATAATATGAGATGTAAGTATCTTCTGTTCTGGCTTCATGTCCATGGAAGTATCCTGGGAATGTCATGTTTTTAGCATAGACCTATTTGGGGAATGAAGCACACTTCTGATAGCTTTTTCAGACTCTGTTTTCCACCGGGGAATTCATGTATTAGACCGGATGTTGAAGTTCGACCTGTTTTGTTGGGTTGAAGTCGCACATAAATGGCATTCCGAGGGGTTTGATACTACCTGCCCGGAATGTCGGATTGCAGTGGTGGAACGATTGGGGAATGAAGCATTATGGTCTGCTGATGCCTTCTATTGACCTGCCTCTCCAATCGACTTTTTAACATAGATTGATTAAAAGGAAGTAAGCTCCTTATCTGTTTGGTTTTATATAGACACCTATTTTCCACAGTGTTCGATGAGGCCATCCTCGAGGTAGTTGAAGTGTTTTTTATCATATCCTTTAACAAAATGCTATTATGTTATTGGCTATATACAACACATGTTGCAAGACAAATGTTAAACCACTAACAGAAGTGCCTCTCTCAAGGATCATCGTTCTAATTCCGATCACCAAGCTACTCAATGCCCATCTAAATGGTATTACCTATGGTGTAAGTGGTGAATTTTAATATTTCCAAACCCCGCAAAACCTTTTACTTTCGAATTTGTCACAAGGTAGGACGTGCCTAGGCCATCGTCGTCGTTGTTGTTGCCATATTTAATCTTCTGTGCTTTGTTGGTTCAGTTTTTTCTGGGGACTAATTTTACCACCTTTTTTTTCCGACCGGCCTTCGTCGAAAAATTCTGAATCAAGTTTCTTTTGCTGGTGTTCGGTGACGATTTTTCGTCGACCATGTCAAGTTCAAGCGATCTCAACATTTGGTGATGTATGTGTGCATCCGTCGACAAGGGTCGATTGATTTCGGCACATCGAAGGTGTTTCTTCCAGCCTAACAGGTTGCATCCGTGTTTTCTTTCTGCCATGTGACTACTCACCAAGGGATTGTCGAAGGACTATTGTGTCTTCGTGATTTACATCTTTTTGGTCTCTTCGCGATCTCGGTAAGTTTATAAATGCTCTAACATTTTATAACACAGGTCGTAGTGGTTGGTGTCTTTATCGGACACAAACATTCTTTATGTTTGCATGTTGGGCTTCCACCGATGGCCACGTCTCGTGCGCAAACTCTCAAAAGGTGAATAGACCCTTCACCTATCATCTTTTTCTAAATTTTAATTAGACAACATTAGCTTCCATCAGTATTAGAACATGGCCGACGTTCATGATTTCTATCCTTCCATACATCACACATGAAGCTCCATTGCGCAACTATGGTCGCGAATGTTTTACAAGGAATTCTGAAGCAGTGTCAGTTTGATTGCATGTATCCACATTCGCACCCCTGTCCAAAGACAAAACGAGATGATCCGCTCGTGAGGAATCGAAAGGCATACGCAGGTGTCGCTTTTGGTGGAGAGGAATACACGTAAACATACCTGGCTTCTCCTACCACAAGCCCTCGACAGTGAACGTCAAAGATGTGGTTTTGGAATATTACGACCTTTGGGGTCAAAGTTGGTAGCCTCCAAAAAGCATGCTCCCATCGGTCACCGGATGTTTGCGTAAGGTGTCGAAGTGGGATATGATGTATTGGGTACAGCCATTCAGTTTCATTGTGGGATATACTCCATGTCAGTTTACCATTAAAAATTGTTTAGTATACATTTCATGCATGAAAATGACGTCACCGAAGTTGCTAACAAGAATTGGGTGAGAGGAAGAGCCGCAACCGCCTGGCACCTTGATTTAGAACCCCGACTGCGGGAGGTTCGTAAGAATAAAACTTTGTAAGTTAAACCCTCGTGTGCTCATTGATTTTTTTGGACGCGTACAAGCTAAGGGTATTGGCAACTCCACCTGGCCGTACGTAAAGCATATCGATCGTATTATACTGGGGGCCACTTACGTAAACATTGCATGGATTTTAGTGGAGGTATGTTTTTTGAGAGGGTTGCATGGGGATGTCGATCCGGTTTTGGGGACTTAGAAGATACTTCTAAAAAGGGTTGATTATCGGGGGGTTCCATTCGCATGCTCACTTTCCATCACACTCGGTCACTTAAAAGCAAGTTGTCCAATGTGGCTCAAGCGTAAGATCGAGAAACATAACGCTTATGGCACGAGGAATGATGAACTTAAATGCAGGTGGGAGCAATTTCCATCAAGTACCGAATCCTTCGCTCGATGATGAACCTGCTTGTCTCTACTAGTGCACACAATGATAAATTTATTCCTCCTATTAATGTGATTACTTCTCAAAAAATGACACGGGTCCCTTGATGGTTAACAATGATCCTATGGCTAATAATGAACCGGGTGATCATTTTTGGGCCGCCCTCAATATTTATTTTTGTGTCTCCGTGTCTCCTATCGACCCCTTTGTCTTCACCCCACCGGCTACCCCCTTTGTATATCTCCCCGCCCAGCCCTCATGGGGCATCCCCACCTCCCTCGCTCTCTCTCCGCACATGAATTAAAACTGACCGTCGACTCCCCAAAAACACCGTTAGGGTAGCCACATCGACTCCTATTGCGTAACCTCGAACCTCGGGACGAATCGAAGCATCCACGATGAATATCCCCAAAGAATCTCGATATTTTCAATATCCCGCACTTTGGGGAATAATATTACGGGAGAAAAATATACCCCCGGGTTCGTACACTCGCAGGAAGCTATGACAAAATCCCTTTTTCGGTGATAAACTCCGTACCTTACGATGTGCCTACTTTCACACCAAGACCTCGTGCGCTTAGAGCAAGCAACCCTTTCCGGGGTTTCCAAATGACTCATATCACTTTGAACACAGGGGTGCTGCTACTCCTCTAAACAACTTTGCTCAAGAGATTTGCCGCAGAGACAGTCGATTTATTTCTTTTTTGAGAGACTTTACGTAATAGAAGGCTATCACAAGATTGTCTTGTTCATATGCCACAGATGGCATGCGGCCACCGTCTGCGCGTACAGACATGCCGATGGTCCGTTGTTATTTGGGAACCCATCTTTTGCCAAATTTTGAGCATATAGCTTCTTTCAGGGTATTCTTCTGCCTGAAGCATAAGGGTTCTGCGGTAAGGTATTTTCAACATTATTAATCTACACGCTCCATGCCGCAGGCCTACTTTCCGGGATCGTATAAATAGTTTGGGTATTATTAAATTGGCCAACCCTCATGGTCATTGGCAACTTAATTCCACTTTTTTCGGACAATCATAAAGCAAAGCAAGGACGCATCCAATAGCTAGCCACATTGGGGACGATTTTGGAGGTGGCTTTCTTAAGGACATCAGACCCTATCCCATAATCCCACATGGACTAACTATCAAAGTGATGGGGGAATTCATTATAAAATACTTGATAGAGTTATGGTGAGCGAATCAATCCTTTATCTATTGGGACATTTAAGATCGAGGGTGTTGGCCCCGATCTTCGGGACAGCATGCCATTCTATCTAACCTGGTGAGTGAACATAAGAGAAGGGGAAGGTACCTTTAAATTTAATCGTGCATGGTTGGAGGATCCATATAATATGCTTGTCCGAAATGTCAGAATGAAAATACCTCTTCAATGGGATCTTTTGGATGGGAAAGCTTCATAAAAAATTACAAAGGGTCAAAGGGCCTGACAAAATAATAGGAGATCAAAAAGAAAGAGGGTCTACGTGCGTAATTGAAGAAAATAAATGAAAATATTAGTAGTCTCCATAAAAGTTACATAAAAGCACACGATCGTGAGACATACAAGAAAATTGAAATACGATAGAAAGATGGAGATCTTGAGGATTGAAGAATTAACTTGGAAAATCAAAATTAGACCAATTGGAACCAAGGAAGGAGACATTAACAAAAATTTTCCACAACGTAAAATGGATAGAAGGAATAAGAATTATATTTGCACATACAAAGAGAGGATGGGAGCTATAAACATTTGACAATAGAGATTATGTGGATTATATTTCAAGCATTTCGTCATTCTATAAAGCTGACCGGGAGATTGACCCAAATAGCCAACATTGGGTGCTTCAACATATTCCAAAAAAATGCTCGATAAGAGCGTCAACAAAGTTTTATGTGCTGAAGTCACAAAAAATGATGATATCGACCTTGTTTACTCTTCTAATGACAAATTCCCGGTGTCCGTATGGGTGGCGGCAAGTAGTTTTATAATCATTTCATCGATATTATGGGAGATGAAATCACTAATAATATGGAACAAGGTCGCATTTTAGGGTACATTCCATCAAATATGAATGCCACCTTGTATTTCCAATTCCAAAATCCTCGACCCAATGGCCTTCGGATTTAGACTCGATTTCCCCGTGCAATAGAATGAGCATGTACTTTACTGAAGACCATATCTCAAGTGAGAGCAGTTGCGGATTTCTGGAAGGCTGCTCTATACATGATGTTATTTCTATTGCTCGTAAGGATGCACTCCATGCACGTAGGGGAAAAAGGAAGCACTCAATGAAGATTGATCTATCATGAAGCCATACGACAGAGTTGAATGGTCTAGAGACACGCTTTCTCATTGGCTATCGGCGTCCCGTCCAGCTATCCGATGGATTATGGGTTGTATCTCTTCTCGTCAGTATGTTATTATAAATGGGATGTTCAGTTATTTTTTTCTTGCTGAACATGGATTAAGACAGGGTGTGCTTTGTCGCTCGATATTCATTCCGCTTTCATGGATGGATTTAGAAACCTTATGAAAATGACTTTCACCGGCTACTTTTGTTGGTTTCTCCTTTTCCAACACCGTGAGTATATCCCACCTTTATTTGTTGACATGCTTATCTTCGGGAGTCTCGTTAGGAATCATTGGTTCTAAATCCATCATTTACTCACTCGTTTTGCCGCCGCTTCCGGATTATGTATTAACAAGGCCAAATCTTTTCTTATTTCTGATTTTGGGGATGAGGGTGAAATTCTTTATCACGACCTGGGTGTCCAAACAAGACCAATGGCAAGATGGTTTTCATTATCTTGACAGCTGTGATTAAACCATGTGGTTATAAGGTGAAGTGACTGGATTTTAGTTTGTTGAGAAATTCAAATTAAAGATCTCAAACTGACACAAGTGGTTGTCACTGAGGCCGTTATATTATGATACAAAGCAAGCATGTCCCAAAATGATGGTTCGTAATCATTCATTCTACCTCCCGAGAACATTATCACAAAGATCAACGCCCATCATCACATTTTTTATATGGTGAAAATTGGCAACAATACATCAATTAAGAATTGAAATTTTATTTTCTTAACCAAATATATGTAAGTGGATGGGGCATTTTAAAACAATTGTAGCTTTCAATTCAAGCCACTCAAAATATTTGTGGCATGCATTAAATCATAATGGTATTTGGTCTCAAACAATAGCTTGCAATATGTTCCTGTGACCCCTTGCGCTCATTTATTGCCAAAATTCAATTTTCCACAATCCATGTCAGCAATTTGTCTTGGCTCTGTAAGAAGATTATTCGTATACTAGTAGGGGTTACTAAAGCTACAATGAGCATCTTATTCTTTTGAGTGGTGACAAAATCAAGTGGGATGTCCTAAGTTCCTATCATTAGCAATCGGATCGTTCACCGTTTAACTCACAAATGAATTTTATTTAACACAAGTGATCCATTTATGGGAACACAGTACTGAAGAGTAAAATTTCATCATGATGGGACTTACAAGGGTGATGTTGTCGAATGATGGAATTCAAAGCTTAAAACATGCAATCGCATCTCTCTTCCGTGGTTTTCTTCGATATGTGGAGAATGTTTAAATGGGGTGATGGGATGTGGGGCATGGATCAATTTATCTCAATTCAAGAGAATCCATATGTCAGAATGGGGGCTGGTGCCAAAACAACATGGCGGAATTGATCGCTCTTTGGTGCGGATTGTTGGTCGCACTGTGCAATTTGGGCTTGGATCGGGTTCTCATTTATGGAGACTCCAAAATTATTATTGATGCCATCTTCGGGACATCTATCCCTATCCTCTTTGAGATCTCATGGGTGGTTCATGAGAACAAAATATTTAAGCTGACCAAGATGAATTCCCCTCCTCTCGCTTCATATATAGGAAAAACAAACACTGTATTGGATACGATTTGCAAAAGGTATTGGGATGGTATATGGTGTTATGCATATGTGAATCAACACAGAGATGTAGGTATCATGGGCCAATAATATCCCCATTCCTCGACTGTTTTCACTCTTGAACTTTCTTCAAGCGAGCCTCGTTTTGTCTTTTGTGTAGCAAGTGAGCCTGTTTTCCTGCCTGGCGTCGCAAGCGAGCTCCGTTTTATTAGGTGACCGATGGTGCAAAGGGGTCTCATCCACATCCGTGTGTTTATCTTTTATCATCTCAAAGGACTCTCTTTGCCGCATTTGTCCGGCGCAGGCGGGTACCTTTGCGCTTAGATGAACAACACTGTTGTAGAGTGATGATCAAACACTCGTCTATGTTTGAATCTCATGTTTTTATTTTCCACATGACTACATGTTTTGTTATTTTCACCTTTATTTTTATGCCAGAACATGTAGTCGGCTTTTTTCAAATTATGATGTGAATATGCTACATATATTATTCACATTCTACTAGTAGCGCCTAATGATGACCTATATGGAGATGCTTTCTACATAATTATCTTCTTTATGATGTATGATGTACTATTTGTATATCTCTTCATATAATAAAACGTTTTTTTCTTTCAACAAAAAATAAAAAATATAATTTAATGTTAAACATTTACTCTTCCATGCTCATGGACATTATTCTACAAATATACTGAAAATGTTTTTCTATTATACAAAATAAATGGCCCAATCATTAAAAGAATTGCAATGAGTTTTTATAAGGAAATCAAAATACAATATTATTTTATGAATATAATTGCCATGTCCAATAAAGGTGAAACATTCAGAACTATTTAAAACCTTCAATAACATAATCTCCATAAAAGAAATATAACTTCCAAGAATCTTTTGCTATAAGAATTAAAGCCCTCATA
This sequence comes from Pinus albicaulis, assembly GCA_034641835.2. NCBI lineage: Eukaryota > Viridiplantae > Streptophyta > Pinopsida > Pinales > Pinaceae > Pinus > Pinus albicaulis. The sequence continues at coordinate 1,036,809,846 of CM076577.1, read as the reverse complement.
ATTATTCATATGTGCATTATGATGCATGACACTACTATACAAGAAAACATAAATCACATTATTTTTTGTCAACAATTAATGAGTATTACTTATTATTTATCATTGAATTTTTTATAATAAGGAATCATAACTACATTAAATCATTTTAATGGGTAGTGTCTCTATGTCTTCACATTAATCTCTTTTTCTTCGCATTAATCAGACATGAAAAGGACATGAAGGTAATATTTACAAATGCAAGAAAGTAGAACAAATAGTAAACACAATCAAGTGGAGTATAAAGTAAGAAGATTTGCAAATGGAGCCATGGATGATTTGTGGGCACCATTTGTAAATCTAAACCCCCAAGAGGATGGGGAGCTAATTTGGCATTGAATTTCTGATAATAAGGAATCATAAATGTATTGAATCAATTTTGATTCATAGTGTCTTCATGTCTTCACATTAATTAGGCATGAAGAGGACATGAAGGTAATATTCATAAATGCTTACCTCAATAAATGTAAGAAAGCAAAGCAAATAGTAAATACAAGCAAGTGGGAGTATCAGTAAGAAGATCTACAAGTGTACCCATAGGGTATTTGTAGGTACTATTTGTAAATTCAAACACCAAGAGAATAGAGAGCTAATTATATCTCATTACCCTTTAAATTTAAAAAAATATGGAAACAATTTCCATTTCAAATTTGACAAATAATTTTTTATTCTAATTTTCATTTGAGTAAAACTTAGCATTACAAAAAATATTAGTATTTAGCATTAAAGGAAAAATGATTAGTTTCTAAGATAATGAATAGGTTTACCATTCTAATAGGTTAAGTAATAATTTTATCATTGTAAATTTGTTGAAGTGGAAAAAATCAAAGGAGAAAGTCATGTAGAAGCAACTAAATATGCCCGGTTTGAATGGAAACCCTAATTTATTCCCAAAATTCCAAAAAAACCTTGGTTAACTCATGAGCTCCTCTAGACCTAATTCTCACTATGGTATGCTTCGACCATGATGACAATTCAAAAATGAATGAGGTCTCTTTCATGCCACACAAATATAACACCACAAATAATTCTAAGGGAAAGCATACATGTCGAGGTCTCTAATTTAGACTATGTGCATGACATGAAAAATAGAGATGAATATTCACAAAAAATACGCAAATTAGTCAATGAGCCCTAGATCTCTCTAATTACTATGAAATGTATGTTAACGAGAATATGAAATATCCATTTTAAACTTCCCTAAAATAAACCAAAAACAAGAGAGGGTTACTCACAAAGGGAAATTTTTATCAATTTAATTTCCTAGGTTTTAGCAAAAGAGAAAAAAATAAAGAAGATTCAAGAAAGAGGTAGAATTAAGAAATAAAACCCCTAATTTTAGTTCAGTGTTCCATACCTCAACATGCAACGAATTGTCATAATTTGAGATATGGTCATACTCGTGAATATATTAACCCTTGTTGTGGTTATTTAAATTCATGGAGACATTGGATGGAGCAAGGGCTACAAGGACCGCCCATTTTGCAACATCTCCCATGGACTTAGCTCGCATCAGAAGCCTCGAGCTCGATTAGGAATGAGAAATGGTATTCATTTGATCTAATCTCTTTCTTGCTCAATGGAAGAGGAATATTATACATATTTGATTTTGTAGGCTACCTTGTCTCGTGTGTTAAAAAAATACCATAATCAAATGGCTTTGACTCATTAGGACCTATCAATGCCTCTCACAAGGGCTAATGTTCTCTTACGCTCCTTAAAATAATTTTATTCCCACAAGGGCTCTTATGCTCCTCTACTCCTTACAATATTTTTCCTCGCAAGGGATCTTGTGCTCCTCTCGCTCATCATAATATTTTTCCCAATAATAAAAAAGGGTCATGATTCATTGGGTTCCCACATCCATTTATAATTCTATCAGAGTACAATCTAATTCCATCCTTCATATCCCACCAACACTTTCTCAACACTACTCACTTTCACCGAACTACCTTCCAATACAATGCAAGCTCAAGAAGCACATTAACATCGGGTCAAATGCTCAATTTATTCTACTATATATTCCAATATTGGTGATTCTAGTCACTCTTTTTCAAGCAAAATGGATCCCAAACATTCAAAATTTTGACTTGTAAAAGTCACATATCTAGAGAAGTGTAAGCACAAGTAGAATGCACAAGCTCCTCCATGTAAGAATTCCTCAACCTATTCTCGATGTAGCTATCGTAGTAGTTTATATATACTCTTCAAATTCCTCGACTTTTAGGGTATTGGATTACCTAAACTTGACATGAATTAACATATGCACCAAAAAAATTTGAGGGTTTTTGCATTTAGGTGTGCATTGACTATCCAAGGGTTTACGAGAGGTTGGAATAATAGGCCTCGATTGTTGAGAAATCTAGGGCAACTAGATTAGGTGATTTCTCTTACTTTGATAACTCGGTTATGATGTATTTTTTAGTTTACTTGATTAAATTATTCTTTCCTTTGTTATTATTAGTGTTCCCTATCATCAAACAACTCACCAAATCATAAAGAATGGTGAGACAATAGGACACAAGATGTAGGTGATCATCTAGGGCCAAAACCTCTCCAAATGAGATGAAAGCCCATCGAATTCTTTTCTTCTTATATAAATTTAATTGAACGAAATTCCAAGACCTATGAACCTTGACCCAAACCCAACAATACCAAGTCAAAACTTTCTTCCTTCTTGAGCAACTTCCAAGTAACAAACTTTGGCCTTCCAAAGAACAACTTCGACCCCAACAACAATTAATGCAACTTCAACCTTGATGCAAACTTCAACAACTTTGACCTAGTAGCTTCACAACTTCGACCTAGAAGCAACTTCATAGCTTTGACATTGCAGCCTTTCACAACTTCGACCTTGCAGCTTCACAACTTTGATGCGTCTTCAAAATTTCATCTTTCCCCAGGCAACTCTAGAAACCCTCAAACAAGAGAGAGAGAGAGAGAGAGAGAGAGACCCAAAACTTTGAACTTTTTCTTCTTCTCCTTCTTCGTCCTTTTCCAACTTCTCTCTTGAGGAGATCGAACTTGATTTTTTTTGTGAGTGTCCAAATGAGGCCGAGTTCCTTCTTATTTATAGGCTTGTGAGGGGTAAAAATTTCTCACTTTAGGCCGAATTGCCCTTTCTTGTAGGCCGACTTCATCTGTGTGCCATGACGAGGTCTTGGAGGTTCTTTTGACTCTATTTTTTACTCAAATAAAATTTCTTTACAATATGTAACATGCCCAAATGGGTATTCCATACATGACAATGAATCAATTGACTTTATGGCAAACCTAGAAGCACTCAATGGGTGCTTGACCTAAAAAAAATTCCCTTGAGTATGAAACCCATGCCTCAAGAATAAGAATAATAAATTTATTTTTATCTTTTCATTAAATACATAAAAATCATGATTAATCATGTCATTATGAAGATCTAACCTAGTTACATATTTCAACACTCCCTCTTAACTAGGGAGGTATTCGTAATCCATACAATATACTTGGACATTCTTAATATGAATAATTTTCGATAAGAAGTGCTCTGATTGGTAACCCATTTGTTTAGCATCATGTCATCCAACATTGTCACATAGCAAGTCCTTAGCTAACAACTCTATCTCTTCACAAGATCATAGCACAATACTTGAAAGACCAATTATTTATAGATACCTTAATCATTGTCTCTCTAGGAGCATACCCCACCTGGGTGTTCATAAGGTATGTCCCTCCAGGACTATTCTTATCTTGGATTCTCAATCCTCAAAGAATATCATCCTTTATGACTACCCTTATATTGGATTCCCTACCACATCTTCAAAGAGTATGGGATGTCGTATTCTTACGCAATCCTCCATTTTTTTCCTCCCCAAGTGAAGACAATAATTATGTGTCTATGTCTCCCTCTCAGTTAGGGAGGATATACCCATTCCAATGAAGGAATGTACTCATTCCTATAAAATGAATGTACCCAAGATCTCTCTTATCTAGGGACTTTTCCAAGCTCCTAGGGACTTGCTTCAAAGCTCCCTCTTAGCCAAGGACTTGTTCAAGCTCCTAGGGACTTTCTTCCAAGTTTATACGAAGTTAGAAACTTGCTTTTTAGGATCCCTCTTAACTAGGGACCTATTTCAAAAAACAACCTTTTATTCATTAGTGGAGATCATGGGACATTCAAACTTCTTGTAACGCTCCTCCATTCGATGTCATGAATTTTATACTTAATATTATGGAGCCTTCATCTTTGTATGGCATCGACCATCCATCACTTTCCTCAAGTCAATCATGTCATCCTTCCTTTTATCTCGAAAGTGATTTTGTAGTTCACATCCGGATTTCCTTCATACAACTACCTCTTCTATATCATGTTTCCTTTAGGATCTTCCATCCCACCACATGAGTGCTAGTTGTAAATGGAATCCACAACTCTTTTCTAGTAGCCCTTCATTATCCCATCCAGATGTTGCTCAAAAAACAAAAATGAATATCAAATCAAAATTACATTTTATGATGGCCCTTCAACATGAAATTTGTTTTCTTGCAATATTAGCATCTTGCACATATATTTGACACATCTTCGAGATATACAATATTGAGGGTCTCCTTCTTTACTAGACTTCATCAGGGTCTTCATATATTTCACATGGAGATATCATAGTCAAATATATTAGTTATTGGATGTAGGTTTCCTTCTTCATAGTTGCATCTCTCATGATCTCTTTCTTTCTTTATTCACACATAATTTCCCCAGTAACTTCCAATCGTAGTTCCTCCATTTTTTTCAACCATCTCATATTTCATATGAGGACTTATTATGTTGATTTCATCTCATAAATATGTGAACCATGCCTTTATGCATCCTTTTAATTGTTGAAAAAGTGTAACTAGGATCGGTCTTCATATTGACTATGTAATTATGAATTTATGTAAAGAAGAAGACAAAGATAATAAAATGTATTTTTTGTACTTGCTTCATGAGTTTCATGAGAAATAATTTTATTATAGGTTAATATACTTTCTTCTTGATGTGTATTTAGTGTTTCTCTTCTATTTATAAGTGTAATTAGTGTCATGTATATGGAGAGCCTAGTCATCATTAAATGCTCCAAGACCTTGTCATAAACCTTATGGAAGAATGGCTTGAAACAACCCTTAATCAAAAATTGGAAATGGATGATAAAGTTTTCCTTCCAACAACAAAACAATTCAGCCTACATTCAAATGAATGGTTGGCCTAAAAGACAGTGAAACTCCCTCTATATATACACATGTTTTGTGGTTCATTTGGAGATAACAATTTGGATCACACTAAGTTTGCAGAGTGCGAATTTTTGGATGGAATCTAGCATAGACTTAATACTAGAGAAGAGGCATATATTCTTGTGACATCTTAGTGTGATAAGGTGTTGTGGTCTACTAGAACAGGGGAGTGTGGGAATGTTTCATACTATTCATCAAAGCAAGTGCGGATAATCCTAAAGTGGTTACAACATGACAGGGTCTACATACATGCAATGTTCAAGGGCGGTGTTTCTATGTTAAAGTGTGGATCCAATTGAGAAGGGTTTGCGACTCATCCCGAAGTGAAAGTGATGATCAAAATTAATATTTGTATTCATCTTCGGCTCATGTAAATTTGGGATTATGGTCTCGTGCAAAACTTGTAGATAATCCGAAGAGAAGGAGTAGTCGAAAGAAGGAGAAAGTAGGAAGGTAACTGAGATTTACCTTCCTAACTACATCTTATATATATCTCAAGTAAATGAAGTGTCATATGTATACGAAGGAAGTGTTGGTGCAGAAATAGTGCAAGTTGGTGAAGGGAAGAAGGATCAACGTTGAAGGACATCAAAGAAGCAATGACAAGGTCTTGGATGCATATATAGGTCAAGGGTCTAATTCTTGGTCATGGTACTTGTCATTTGAAAATTTATAAGAATAATTTCTCGTGGGTTTTCCTCTCCAAGACAGAGAGGTTTTTTCCCTCGGCTCTAGGAGCCTAATTCTTGTGTCTCGTGCATTTTGATAATTCACTTGATGAAAAATTAAATAAGCTAAAGAAGGGAAGAAATTAAGTAACTCAAGTATCCTCAACAAGTAATTATCAAGAAGAGAAATTGAATTAATCACCCACCCTCCAAATTCTCAACATTGTATCAGAGCTAAGGCACTAAAGGAAGGGCTACATAGCAAAGAGGCACTCAAGGAAGCAAGAATCAAATTATTCAAAGGATTCACTCTTCAAGAATATAATCTTTGCCATCAAAGATTTATATTGAAGACATTGTTGGAAGGGATATCATGTTTTGGAAACATCTTTTGTCATCAAGGATTCAAGATCACCTACATTCGATATTTTAATCTAAGAATAAGTTCCCGACTTCATCTTCATCATCATCAAAGAAACTACTACAGGAAAAAAGTCACTTACTCAAGTAAGTATCTATGAATTTATCTAAATGCTGTCAAAAATGACTTATTGTATAGAGAACAAAAAAGTTGGTTGGGTCATCAAAATTTAATGCATGGAAGAAAAGGACAGATTCGAATCTAATTGAAAATGAAGTTATGGGCTTCATCAAAGGAACTACAATTCAACCTTCAAAATATAAATTATAGCATATATCAAATACATGAAGGGAGACATAAGAGCCCTAAGGATTCTTATAGAATCCATAAAAGACTCTCTCATTCCCTATGTATCAAAGCTAGAATCCTCAAAAGAAATATATGATAAATTGGTGGAACTATTCTCGAAAGGTTCTACAAAGGAAATAATATCCCTGAGACAAAAAATATACAAATTGAGAATGTCAAGAAAGGAAGGAATAATTCCATATCCGATGGAGAATTTCACAATACGAGATCAACTACGAAATTGGGAGAAGTAATGTCTGATAGAGAAAATATCGTCTATGGTACAAAATGCTTTACCGAAATAATGGAGAGGTTTCAATTCAAGCATATATGGGAGAGAATAAGCCATGTCATTCCCAAGGTCTAGGAAAGATAGAAAAATCAAGATTGAAAGTAGGATCAAGTGTAGGGAATCAAGCCTTTACCGCCATGTCCAGGGGAAGAAAGGAAGATTCGGTAAATTTGATCCTCGAATCAAGAGAAGAAATATGGAAAAAGCACGATGCTTTGGATGTAATGTTCTTGGGAATTATAAACAATATTTTCCTAAATTTAGAAAGGACAAGAGGAAAAGGGAAGAATCCCATGTCACAGATTGAAAAGGGAAGAACTAGATGCAAAGAAATCTAAGAAAGAAGAAAGTGAAAGATCTCTAAGATCATCTTTCTCCTCAAAGAGTTTTTTTATTATTGTAAAATAGAAGGAAGAAATGTATATTAATAGCATCATGATAGAAGTATGGAAAGAGCACTTGGTGGAGCAGCTCCTCGGAAAACCTCACTAATAAACATCATTGATGGAAGGCAATCATCAAGATCAAGGGTCATCATGGAAACTAGTGCTGACATTTTTCTAATGGAGTTCTCTATGAATTCACTGATTAGAAAGAAAGAAGAATGGTTTTAGCAAGAATTCTATGCTACATAATTTCTGGGATGGGATGACATATTGATGGATCATGTAAAGAGAATGAAGCTCTTCATTCTAGAGAAATTTATACAAGATGACTCAAAGGAAAAAGGGTATGAGGTATGTATATATTTACATGCTAACATTAGATGTTGTGAAGTCATATGGTTGTAGGTAATGGACTTCTGTACGACCTATGAAGGAGTATCTCTCAATGCATGAACAAATGAAATCAACATAATATGTCCTCATAGAATATGAGGTAGATGTATATGAACGAGGAACTGGAAAAATGTGTAAGTTCATGGGAATGGAGAATACACAGAAAGGAAGAGATCATGAAATGCAACCTTGTCGAGAGGTAGTTATCATCCAGAGATCAAGAAGATGTGACTAAAAGATCTCCTCGGAAGATATGTAGACTCTGAAGGAAGTCTGGAAAATTTGAATACTCGTGGAAAAAACATATCATTAGGAGATGTGTCAATCAGTCTGAAGGATGCCGATGCCTATAGGAAGATGTCATGATAAAAGACCATCACTAAGGTAACTTTAATTAATATGAATATGTTTATATGGATGAATTTGTGCAGGGCTACTAATCATGAGAAAGGATGTATGATCCTTGGAAATGATTCAAAGGAAAGTAGCATGGAATAACAATGGACCAGATAAAGGAAGTCTGATGAATCACTCTCTGATAGCTAACATGACTCAAGATAGAAGTGATGGATGATCTGTACCCTATGAAGCTAAAAGCTGGAGATTCTTCAATATCAAAATCCATGACATCGAGCACAAGAATTCTTCATGAGCAGCTAGGTGTCTCACCATTTCTACTAGAGGTCCCTGGTTAAGAGGGAGCCTAATGGTAAGTTTCTTACTTGGAAGAAACTTGGTAATTCCTAAGGATGAGCTTAGGTACATTCCTTGTATAGGAATGAGTACATTTCCTTGTGGAATAAGGTCCTCCTTAGTTGAGAGGGAGAGATAGACACATCATTCTGGTCTTGGGAAGACAGAATGGAGGATTGGGTAATCATCTGGCATTCGATACTCTTTGAGAATGCGATAGGGCAATCAAGATAAGAGTAGTCAGGGACTGATATTATTTGAGGGCTAGCTACCCAAGAGAAGAATAGTCTAAGAAGCTCATACTTTGGGAACACCTGGGTGGAGTATGTACCTTGGAGAGACAATGACAAAGGTGTCTGTAAGTCATGTGTCTCACCAGCATTGTAGCCCATTGTCTCCTTGAGAGATAGGGTTGTTAGTCAAGGCATTGCACTAGGACAATGCTGGTTAATATGATGCTATACAGATGCGATTATCAATCCGATTCTTCTTATGAGCTTCTTTGTTTTGAAAGTAACCATGTACTTGTATGAATACCTCCCTAGTTAAGAGGGAGTGTTGAAAAGTGTAACTAGGTCGGTCTTCATGCTGACTATGTAATTAAGTGTTATACATGCTCCAAGACCTCGCTGGAAGTCTATCTCATAATTTACCTCAATCAACGATGAAAGACAAGCTGTAATATTGAAGAAAACTCACTTTATGTCAGCCTATTCACAATGAGAAAGTCGGCCTATTACTTAGCTAGATGGTCGGCCTAAAAGAGCTGACACAGTAATGTATATATACCAAAGCTGTGGATCATTTGGAAGTAAGTGTTTTTGGTCAACACACAAGAACAAAGTTGCGGATAAATCTGAAATGAATGCGGTCAACCCAAGAGTAAATACTCAATAGAGATAATAAAGGAATTGTGGATAAGTCCGTGTCTAAACCACAAAAAAGACAATAAAGGATTTCAGACATCATAGCAGTAACTGTGGACACCACAAAAGAGACCGTAATTTAAGTGCAGATACTACAACAGAGACAACATATATATAAGATAGCGATGATATCATAGTAGTGGCAATATATATATATATATATATGGTATAAAACATACAACAAGTAAAGGAAGAGATTACAGTGCAGATAAGAGAAGGACACAATACAGATGATGAATTCTGAAGTGTAAAGTTAGGAAGGTAAATATGTGATTTACCTTCCCACAATAAAAGTATTACTTCTGCTTAACATTTGTGTCCTGTGCATTTTGATAATTGACTTGATGAAAGATTAACTAAGAGAAGACAAGGTCACAAGTAATTATCAAGAAGAGAATTTGTATTAACCTTAAGCCCTCCAAATTCTCAACAGTCCCTTATTGTTGTTAGTGTAGCCCCCTTATTGTTATTGTTGTACACCTGTAGTCTCCATATTGTTATTATTGTGCCATTACATTATTATTGTTAGGTCCGATAGGATTATATTGTGACCCCATGGACTCCTATATATAGAAAGGAGGTTTTTTCATTTATGTCATCCAAGAATTATTCATGTATGTAATGTAAAGGAGGTTTCCCACTAGAAGTGGCAGATTTATAAGGCGTTGATCTCTCTTTTCTTCTATTTTGTGATTTGGTTTCATAACATTTGGTATCAGAGCTTTGGATTCTAGGGTTTCGTTGCTTCAAACAGGTCATCGTGGAACTTTAGCTATAATTTTATTTATACAAAGGTTCATAAGCTTTAAAAAAAACCCATTAGCAAATAAATCCTAAGGAACTTTGTGCAAAAATTTCAGTTCTTGGTTCACAACATTTTTGGAGATATGATCTGTGGAAGTTATGGTTTTTTTAGGCTCCTGTATATCATTTCAAAATGGTGACATTGGGAAAATCGTCATAACTCTCTCTCTATGAGTATAAAATTGGAATTCTGTAAAAATTGGCTGAAATAAAAAAAAATGTAGTTTCCTGTGCATCAATTTCAGAGCCAAAGGAGGAAACAGTGACACGTGTCATGTCGTACAAATTCACTCTACTGAACCAATCCATAATTAAGTCATTGTGGGAGATCAAGCATAACTTTGCCTTGAAGAATCCAAATCAGGTTAGAATAGTAGCATTGGAAAGAAGATTAAGAGGTCTAATAAAGGACCGAAGATAAAATATTGGGGATCCAAAGTCACAAAGATAGATCGGATTCAATATTGAGCTCCTCAAAAGCAATAAAAATGTGTGTAATTTTTTTAAAAATTGCCCGAGTCTTGTTTGCAAAATCATTTTGAAGGGATTCAAAGGGCATATTGAAGCATAGATATCAGTATTGGGTTCTAAAATGGCCCCTAAAAATAATTCAACACCCATTAATCCCTCATAAGTCTCTATTATGACTCATGAAGAGGAATAAGTGCAACATGACATATCAAATTACAAGAACAAGTGCAACAATTTTTTCTCTCGCAAAAAGTAACAAAAAATGAAATGGAAACTAAGATGGATGGTTTGAAGAAAGACATGGAAGCTAAGATGGATGGTTTGAAGAAAGGCATGGAAGCTAAGATGGATGGTTTGAATAATGGCATGGGAGCTAAGATGGATGACATGTAAGCTTAGATGGATGTCGTGGAAGCTAAGATGGATGGTATAGAAGGAAACATGGATGGTTTGAAGAAAGGCATAGAAGCTAAGATGGATGGTTTGAAGAAAGGCGTGGAAGATAAGATGGATGGTTTGAAGAATGTCATGGAAGATAATATGGATGGCATTGAAGCTAATATGGAAGGCAACATGGAATATTTGAAGAAAGACATGGAAGGTTTGAAGGAAGGTTTGGCAAAGTTGCTACAAGAAAAGATTCCTAATGGCGAAAAGGTAGTAGAGGAAAATCATGATGAGAAAACAAATGTTAATCATGATTTCATAGACTCTAATGTTGGATATAAGACCCACCATATTCCAAATATATATATGAGGAAGTTTGATGGCAAGGATCCGATAACTTGGATACTACAAATGGAGCAATACTTTGAGCTCCATAATACGCAAAGCACACAAAAGGCATGCATTGCAACTTTATATTTAGAAAAAAATTAGTTTGTATGGTATCAATGGATTTGTTCTCATAAACCACTCATCACTTGGTCAATTTTCACGGAGGAAACGATAGCACATTATGAGGATACAACGAGAAACACCTTCTTTAGCCAATTGACAAATATAAAAAAAAGGGGTTCAATGATGGAGCACATTGAGGACTTCCAATAATTGAATATAAGAGTAAATAATATTCTAGAGGAACATAGGATTGATGTCTTCATGGGAACCTGATACTTTGGAGAAGGCATTCGGGTTGGCAAGAAAAATTGAAAGAAAAATTATGGCGACAAGGAAGCCTACACTTACAACTATATATATGGAAGTGTTGCTACTCCTAGAATTCCACAACCTACAAGGTTGACACTGCAATAATTGGAAGAAAAAAGAGCAAAAGGGCTTTGCTATAGTTATGATAAAAAATACACTAAAGGTCATAAGTGTGCTATGAATAAATTATTTTACATATATTGTGAAGAGGAGGAAGAAAAGGAACAAAAAACTTCAAAAGAAGAGGATATACACCAAGAACAAACCTTAGAGGAAGAAGTAATGAATCCAACCATATCCTGTAATGCATTGACATGAATTACCACTCCTCAAAATCTCAAGATAGAAGGACATATCAAGAAGAAAAATGTAATAGTGCTTATTGGTTCGGGTAGTACCCATAATTTTATTCAATGTAAGGTAGCCAAGGAATTGAATTGCTTCATATACCTAGCGCCAGAGTGTCAAGTTATGGCGGAAAATGGAGGAACTATAAATTTCTCTAGAAAGTGCCATAATATTAAGCTAGCCATTGGGTAATATGTATTGAATAGTCAAATTCTTTCCATTTCAATGGATGGTGCTTATTTTGTACTAGGAGTACAATGGTTACAATCTTTGGGGATGGTAGCTTTTAATTTTCAAGAAATTTTCTTGAATTTTTTTCGGAAGGAAAGGAAGTTGAATTAAGGGGTACTGCAGGAAATCCGGGAAAGACAATAAGCTCTAATTTCATGACAAAGTTTATGAAGAAAGAACAATGAGGCATAATTGCACAATTATTCTCACTAGAAGTTCCAACATCAAAATCATTTATTTATCCAGATATCCAAAAAGTCTTGGACAATAATTCCAAGGTGTTTGAAACTCCCAAAGGACTCCCACATATTTGTGATCATGATCATGCTATTCATTTGATTCCAGGAAGTGTTCCTCCAAACATCAGGCCTTACATATATCCTTATGTCCAAAAGAGCGAAATTGAACGTATGATTGCAGAAATCCAGAGGTTGGTATAATTCAACCTAGTCACATTTATTTCTTTGCTCTAGTAGTATTGGTGCACAAGAAGGATGGATCATGGCGCATGTGTTCAGACTATAGGGAGATCACTAAGCTCATTGCTAAAGATAAATTTCCCATTCTCGTAATTGATGAATTACATGGAGCAATTTATTTCACCAAGTTGGATATCTGTTCATGATATCATCAAATTAGAATGAAGACTGAAGACATTCCAAAAACAACATTTCAAACCCATGAGGGTCATTATGAATTTTTGGTCATGCCTTTTGGCCTTACCAATGCACCTTCTACATTTCAAGGGTTGATGAATTCCATTTTCAAATCCTTCCTTAGAAAATTTGTGTTAGTATTTTTTGATGATATACTGATCTACAACAGGTCTTGGAAGGATCATGTTCAACATGTTGACAGGGTGCTCAAACTATTGGAGGAGAAATAATTATAGGCAAAAACATCCAAATGTTTCTTTGGAGTACAAGAGGTGGAATATCTGGGTCATATTATATCTCAGGAGTGTGCTAAGGTAGACCCTAACAAAATTAAAGTCATTAAGGATGGAAAGTCCCCACAACCATAAAGCAGTTGCGAGGATTTCTCGGGTTAACAGGTTATTATTGCAAGTTTGTTAAGAATTATGGGAAAATAGCACCATCTCTAATAAAATTATTGAAGAGATATGCATTTTCATGGACTCCTGATGCAACTAAGGCCTTTGAACATCTTAAAGAGGCAATGTGCCAAGCACTGGTCTTAGCTACGCCATAATTCACAAAAATATTTATTGTGGAATGTGATGCCTCAAGAAATGTAATTGGTGTTGTTTTAATGCAAGAAGGAAGACCCATTTATTTTGAAAGCCTTCCAATCAAAGGAAATTATTTACAAAAAGTTATTTTTGGTAAGGAAATGTTGGCAATAGTACACGCACTAAAGAAATGGCGACCTTACCTAATGGGAAGACATTTCAAGGTAAAAACTGATCATGATAGTCTTAAATACTTTTGGAATAAATAATATCTTCAAAAGAGTAGCAAAAATGGGTCACAAAGATTTGGGTTATGATTTTGAAATCATCTACAAAAAAGGGAAGCTAAATGTTGTTGCAGATGCACTCTCAAGAAAGGATGAGGATGTGGAAGCATTGCTTTTTCCATTTCTATTATCCAACCAGATTGGATAACCGAAGCAAGGGGGGAATGTAATAATGAAAAAAAAAGTATGGACACTCATTCAACAGTTGCAGCAAGATCCTAGTACATATGATACATTTAGTTGGAAAAATGATTCCTTATGGTACAAATATCACTTATATATTTGTAAGAATTCCCAACTAAAACAAAAATTTCTTTTGGAATTGCACACCTCTCCCTTAGGAGGACACTCAAGATTTTTAAAAACTTACCACAGGGTGAAGAAATAATTTTTTTGGGATGAACTTAAATCTGATATTCAAAATTTTGTGGCGGAATGTTTGATTTTCCAGAAAAATAAAGTTGAGACAATTAAGACCCCGGGTCTGCTACAAACTTTATCCATTCCAAATCAACGTTGGGAAGAGGTTTCATTGGATTTTATCACATGTTTACCTAAGTCCAAAGGAAAGAGTGTCATAATGGTGGTAGTTGATAGGCATACCAAGTATGCACACTTTTGTGCATTATCTCATCCATTTAAAGTAAGTATAGTTGCTACTGCATTTATGAAAAAAATTGAAAAGCTACACGAAAACCCAAATATTATTGTAAGCGATAGAGATCCCATTTTCACTGGAAATTTTTGGATGACATTATTTTCTTGTTTGGTTACTAAAATAGCTCATATCTCATCTTATCATCCTCAATCTAATGGAAAAACTGATATAGTGAACAAATTTTTGGAAGGATAAACAAACACAATGGGTCAATTGGTTATCTCTGGCTGAATGGTGGTTTAACACTTCCTTCCCCACTACAGCAAAAATGACCCCATTTATGGCACTTTATAGATATCATCCACTGTCTATCACATCATATTTAAGAGAAAATTCTAAGGTTCAAGCAGTGGAAGATCACATCGAGCATCAACAACAAGTTCTCCAAATCTCAAAGGATAACCTAAATTTAGCACAAAATCGAATGAAACAACAGGAAGATCAACATCGCAGCAAGATAATTTTTTATGTAGGCAACTGGGTATTTTTATGACTACAACCATACAAATAGATGTCCCTCAAGAAATCTAAGAAGGATAATAATTTATCACCAAAGTATTATGGACCTTACAAGGTGTTGCAAAAGATTGGTACTATGGCATACAAATTGGAGCTTCCTGCATCTTCCCTAATGCACCCAGTTTTCCATGTTTCATGATTAAAGAAGGTTATAGGTGACAAAATTCTTGTTCAAACTATATTTCCAGAACTTGATGAGGAAATAAAAATCATATTGGAAATTGAAGCAGTCACGAAAATAAGAACTCGACAGCTACGAAATCGATAAATTTCAGAGTATATCATTAAGTGGAAGAACTTATCCACTGAAGATTCCAAATGGGAGGATGAGAATTTTATAAAAAA
Organism: Pinus albicaulis; assembly: GCA_034641835.2. Classification (NCBI taxonomy): domain Eukaryota; kingdom Viridiplantae; phylum Streptophyta; class Pinopsida; order Pinales; family Pinaceae; genus Pinus; species Pinus albicaulis. The sequence goes on along the minus strand of CM076577.1, from coordinate 1,036,794,501 downwards.
TTATCCAGAACTACTCAAGCATCGAGGACAACAAATTTTTTAAGGAGATGGGCATGTTAGGGCCCTACATTATTAGTGTAGTCCCTTATTGTTGTTAGTGTAGCCCTCTTATTGTTATTGTTGTATCCTGTAGTCCCAATATTGTTATTATTGTGCCCTTACATTATTATTGTTATGTTTGCTATGATTATATTGTGACCCCATGGACTCCTATATATATAAAGGAGGTTTTTTAATTTGTTTCATCCAATAATTGTTCATTTATGTAATGTAAAGGAGGTTGCCCCATTGAAGTGGATGATTTCTAAGGCATTGATCTCTCTTTTCTTCTATTTTGTGAGTTTGTTTCATAACACAAAAAGATATTTTTTTTAACAAAAATTAATGACCTTTATGAAGACTACAAACCCTTAGAAGTCAAGAGCAAGGTTTTCTATCAAATTAGGGTTAGGGTTTTCTTACTTGATAAGGGTTTTCTACTTCAAACATTAGCCAGGGTTTTGTAATCCATATATTCCAAAGATGAAGTCTACAAACCTTATTATTAAAACATCCATTGAAAATTCCCAACACAATTTAAAAAACAAAACTTTCAACTATGAAAATGCACATACCTTATTACTACATACCTTAGTCAACCATAATTGCTGAAAGCCTACCTTATTTAACTTCCATAGATTCTACAATATTTCCATTGTTTCCAAAAACATTACAACTAATGTATTTTTATGAGGCCTTCTTCACAATTCAAGGTATTTCTTCTTCCATTGATGTCATGGTCTTCTTGTTGCTTTCAAAATTGAAAAATACAAATATGCCAAGGCCACAAAGTGGCTTTAAAGGCATTGCAACTTCATGATATTCTCAAGATGCAATCATCAAACTAAGATATTTTTAAAGGTTATCTACAAGTTAACATTTAAAAATTCTACAATGTTCTATGATTGTTAGGTATTCTTCCCTCTAGTTAGGGATTTCTAGTTTCAAAATATTTTTGTTTAACAAATTTATAAGGTCCTCAAGGCTTGCTTTGAGAAAGTCTCACAATGTTAGATCCTTCAAAAAATGATACTATTTGAGAGATGATACCACTTGTCCTGCTTTACTATAGGTTAGGGAAGGATATATAAGTCAGAGATGTATTTCTTCCTCCAAGGATTCCTTTTAATGATTGCTATAGTATCTCAAGAAGACTTTATTCATAGGCTGGTGCAAGATGCATTAGGGGAATTTTGAGGTCTAAAGCATATCCCTTAACTCTATTACTATTATTTTATAAGTCTCTTTTTATGTATATGAGGTCATGTTGGCTTGTGGAGGTTGACAATGTCATAGTTTTATATTAGAAAATCTGTTGCTATTTGTTTTATTGTTTGACAACTTTATTCTTGCTTGATAACTCCACCAAAATGGAATTTAGGCTTGTTTTTTTCATTCACATTTACTCTTTTGTTTTATATATGGTTGATAACCATATATGGCCTTGATTTTTTCATCCACTTTAACTATCTTGTTTTAAAACTCTAATTGGGTTTTGTAATACAATGCCAAAGAGATCTGCACATGTATATGTAATTATGTCTCACATGTTGTTAAAGTTGTTTTTTGGATTTCTATAGCCCACCATTGTAACTGCTCTTTATTTTCTGCTAATATATCCTTCCCAATAAGTTGGAAAATTTTATTTAGATCAAGAGCTTTGGTCCTACTATATATAAAATATGAGTCAAAATTTCTCATAGATAGATTCAGGAATACATATTCAATACTGTCAAATACACAAAATGTTGGGCTTGTTAAGAGAACTATGGGTGTTGTTTTCTTTCAAAGCATCCCAACAAATAATGTTATTAGGTTAAGAAATCATAGATTCTTAATATTCACGCTTTTAGCATCAATGATTTAAAATTGGTTGGTGAAATGCTTTAGTTTGTGATTTTATGTGAAGAATGTTACAAATTGATGCTTTGAATTTTTCATGTAACTTGTAAGAGAACCGTGGCGATTCTTTTCATTGTGTACCATTGCACAGAACAATGTTGCTTCACTATTACATCATATATTATCATTTGAGCCTTATGACATTCAATATTAAAATATATGAAAAAGTATATATATATATATATATATGCACACAATTATGTTGGATATTTCATGGTGCGTGAAAATCGTCAAATATCTAACTCTTATCCATGGGATAAATCATCGGATATTTGACGCTTTACTGATAAAACCAAGCATTAGAGCTATGATACTCCTATCGCACAAACATGTTATAACATCACATATACGACACTCAATCATTCGATGGTCCCATCAAATTAGAATAATAACTCGTGGAATATCCAATTTCATAGCGTCACCATTTTTCATCTAGGGTGAAAAAGCGATAACACTCCTACCACATAGATTATTTTAATGTTGATTATCCAACGCTCAACTGTCAGAAATATCCGACATCACAACGTCGCCATTTTTTCCACATAGGGAAAAGGATATCCAACGTTTACCCTATTGCATATCTGACGAATGGGGACATCACAACCAACATTTAGCCTATCACATATTCGAAAAACGTGGGCATCACAAAATTGACCTTAAAGTGTTAGATTTTTAAAGACATTTTTGACCATATTTGGCATCAGATAGGCAATGTAGTTGATGTCGAATATTCGATATTTAATGAAAAGTCGAATATTTGAGACAATTCCACAAACAAAGATCTCAACTCCAATGTGTTGGATAGCCGATGACAATAAGTCAAACGTCCGATGAATAGATGTCGAATTTTGGCCCCATTTGTACTAGTGCAACAAGAAGACTGAAGAATCAGACAAGATTATCATCAATCTAAAAGTGTAGTTAGAGGAGGCCAAGGAAATTGAAGAAACACTCAGAAGGGATTTGGAAGAAAGCACCCAAACAAAGGAGAGTCTAGAAGTATAATTAGTCTCACTATTAAAGGAAGCACACAAGAGGAATATCCAACAAAATTTCATAAACAACACCAAAGTGTTGGATGAAATTATCAATAGTCAAAGGTCATGCAATGACAAATCAAGATTAGGATACAATTCAACCTTTGTTAAAGACTCAAGCTCCATGACGACAAAAAAATAAGCCGAACAAAAGAATTATGCAAATATCATCAAGGAACTTATCAAGAAAGAGTAAAACATGCTTACAAAATAGATGATTCAAGATCAAAAGACATGATATCAATAACCTGCATTAAGGAAACTTCAAGAGAAATGTTTCTAGAGAAATGTACCATAGAGAAGATCTCCCACTCTTACATATCAAACTAATTTCCCCGGTGTGTGTTATTTTTGCAACATTTTTGGGCACAAAGTCATGAGTTGTAAATATTGTGGTATAAATAGAAGCAAAATTGGAAATTATTCTAGGAATAATTATCCTAGAAAATCTCAGGAAGGGTATAACTGAAATTATAACAGTTTTGGATCCTTGAGCAATGAAGTACAATGATATAAATGCAACGATTTTGGACATGTAGAAAAATATTACAGGTTGACCACTCCTCTAAGGGAGCCAAAGCATGAATCAAAAGTTCCTCCAAATTAACCTTCAAGATTATAGATGAAGAAGGTTGAACATTATGTGATCACTCTAAAATCCCAAAGAAATACATATGTATTGTATGCCAAAATTGGCTGCTAAACGCACATGGCAGAGGATAAAAACAAATTTCTATCTATGCAGGAAGAAAACAATGGAATAGTCTCATTCAAAATGATGGTTCAATTAAAGTTATAGGAAAGGGTATAGTTAAGCTCAGAATCAAGAATGCCATAGCATAAGACATTTTTCACATTTATAATATGAACCATAACCTACTCAGTGTGATTTAAATGTTTGATCAAGGACATACACTTATGTTTAACTCAAGTAAACGCGAAAAAAGAAGGGAGAAATCATGTAGGGTAGTGGCGATAACAACAAGGACCCCAAATGATATCTACACCTTGGATGAAATTGGAAAGGAAGGTTGTTTCTTGGAAAAGGAGGATGAAATTTGGCTTTGGCATAAGAGAATGGGTCACATGAACTTCGAAAATCTAGTAAAAAATGAAAAAAAGGAAGTTGTAAGAGAGAGTCAAAAAATTTCAAAACTAGCAAGCACCATGTGTAAGTATTGCATGCATGGAAAACATACAAGGGTTGAATTCAATACCAAGGGACATTCTACTTCAAAACCATTAGAGTTGGTACACACCTACATATGTGGACCAATAAGGACCAAAGGATTGGAAGGTGAAAAAAACTTCATGTTTTTTATTGATGATTACATAAAAATGACGACAATAAGTTTTATAAAGAAAAAATCAAAAGAATTTGAGTTCTTTAAAACTTACAAAGAGAAGGTAGAAAACAAAACTAATTTGAGAATCAAGTGTTCAAGATCAGATGATGGAGGATAATTCACATCTAAGGAATTTCAATGCTTATGTGAAGAAAAAATAATAAAAAGACAATTCTCGGCAACCAAAACACCACAAGAAAATGGAGTCATTGAAAGAGAGAACAAAAAAGGTGGAAAAATGGCTAGGTACATGTTGAGTGATTCAAAATTTTACAATATATTTTGGGTTCAAGCAGTAGAGATAGTTTCACATATTCCAAATAGAGGAACCCATATGAACTATGGAAGGGGTTACCAACAAATATCAAACACTTCAGAGTCTTCGGTAACAAATGCTACATAAAAAGGGAAGATAAGAAGATCAAAAATTTGACTCTTGGGTAGACAAAGGTATATTTGTTGGGTACTCACACAAAAGCAAGGCATACAAATGTTATAATTTTATACTCAACAAGATAGTAAAAAGTATTAATGTAGCATTTGATGAAGTTCTTAGAACAAAGACAAAGCATGGAAGCACATCTTCAAAGAAGAAAGGAACAAAAGAACTAGAGGAATAAGAAAGAATAAACGAAGAAGAAAATTTAGAAAAGAGCCAACTCTCAACCACGAATAAGCATAAGATAATCAACAGGCATCTCCTAAAACTCCTAAATTATGGTATCAGAAGAAAAATACCAATGCAGGAATATGAACCAACATAAGTTGAAAAGTACAATTGCCAGAACAAGGACACCTTGCACTCTTATCTATAGTTGAGCCTAGTAGGTTTGAAGAAGCTAGCCAGGATGAACATTGTATCAAAGACATGGAAGAAGAAATGGATGATATCGAAAAGGATAAAACATGGGAATTGGTTCCAAGACCTGGGGACAAAAATGCCATTGGTACAAAAATTGGTTTTTAGGAACAAGTTGAATGAAGATGGACAAGTAGCCAGGAAAAAATAAGGATTAGTATGTAAAGGATATGTTCAGGTTGAAGGAATAGATTTTAAAGTTAATTTTTCCCTTGTTTCTAGGATGGAAGCTATCAGGATGTTCTTGGCCTATGCTTGTTGAAGAAATATTAAGGTTTATTAGATGGACATCAAATCAACCTTTCTAAATGGAGAATTGGAATAATAAGTTTACATAAAATAGATCGATGGATTTCTACTTACAGAAAACAAATCCTATGTATTTAGATTCAAGAAAGCCTTGTATGAACTCAAACAAGCTCCTAGAGCTTGGTATGCATGTCTAGACATGTACTTGCAACAACAAGGTTTCAAAAGAGGAAGTGTCGATAATAAGCTATACATAAATATTGAACAAGACAACTTGTCTCCCATTGAAGTATATGTGGATGGCATCATCTTTGGCAGAAATGATAATAGTTTGAGAAAAAAATTTCCAATGATATGTGGAGTGAGTTCGAGATGTCCTTACCTGGTGAGTTGAATTTCTTCTTGGGACTCTAGATATCTCAATAAAATTTTGGCATATTCATATCTCAAACCAGGTATATCAAGGAAATGTTGAAGAGGTTATAATTGGAGGATTATAAAGCAACTGTTAAAGGGAAACGTTTCCAAGGGCTAGGGTTGAGAGCCCAACAGAGCGAAATAGAAATATAACAAAGATAACTCATACAATGAGAACATGAACTTGAATTAAAAAATGTAGGGATTAGAGAAGTACTCGGAGGTCCTACATTTGAAGTAGATATCGTAGGGTCCAAACCCTCAATGCTCTTCCATGATGTGAAAACCTGCAAATTAATAGAAAAGACACAATAAGGGTACCGAATTCAAAGTAAAAGTACATATATATAAATATATGTTAAATCATCATAAGTGTGATCACAAATTAATATTCATATAATAATAATGCAATTTGGAAATAAGACATGAGTCTCTTTACTAATTGAAAGCAACAAGAATAGGTGAAGCTACAACCTGATCCTAGCCAAAGGTACTGACAAAATATTCATCCAGATCCATCCATCTTGAGCCATTGAATACTTCCTCTCCAATATATGAAAGAATATGCTAGATAAGGGGGTTGAGAATTTCTTCAAGAAAACAAATGTTTCCTAAATTCTGGGAGGGTAGGAGGCATGGGAAAATTATAGACCTGATTCGGGGAAATTTTGGCATAATGTCGATACCTCTCCTCAGGAATGAATTAGGCCTACCCAAGGGGTGTATATATATCACCTCAAACCAATTCATTTTGTTGAGATTCAAAAAGATGATGAGCTTAGTGAAAAGTAAGCACCTTCACTAAGTGGGTTCTGTAGGCTATTTTTAGGTGTATGTCTATTTTTAGACCCATATTCTATAAGTTGCAGGATGCTATTTGTAGATGGTTGGTCAAATGTGGAAAACATATGAAATTCTGTTTTTATAATATTGGGCGAAGTCTATTTATAGATCGTCGATCTAAAAATAGATGCATGTCGATTATTATTAGCTCTTAATAATAATCTGACAATAAACATCAACTTATTCTCTTGGAGCACTTTATTTCAGTGAAAATATTTGGAAAATTAGTGGGCTGAAGGAATTATGCAATTCCTAGGGTTTATTGGTGGCTCATGCATGGAGGGCTCGTTTAGAACTGAAGTGGAAAAGTTATGACAGAGTTGGAAGAGTAGTTTATGGAGTTGTTATTTAGTTTAACTCAGTTAAGTGAGTTAAACTCAATTGAGCTAGTTGTATATAGTCTAACAGAAAGATACGCTAATGAGAGTTAAGTTAATTAATTAGTTAATTAATTCACAACTAATAACTCACTAAAAACTGAACAAATACAACAATTAACTACTTGCATGTCAGTTCTAGTGGAGACCCAGTGGAGAGATAAGTGAAAGGGTGAGGTGGACTATTCATTGTGACTATAGTGATGCATTCAATGTATCTGACACATAGTGGAGTTGCCAATGAGGATTGCGTAGTCAAGGCAAGGCCAATTCGAATTCATTCAGGGGTCTTCTTCAGCAGGGATTGCGCAGTGGAGGCAGGCTATCAGGAGGTAAGAAATTGACGCAAGGAGATGCAAATTTCTGCATGACAGTGTGTAATGATTGTTGATTGTACTGAGAGCTTGATGTACTAAGATTTTTATGAGATTATTACATGATTCCATTGATATACATAATATATGATAGTTGGGGTTTTTAGCTGCGCTTTCCCATTAACAGTATCATTATATGGAGTAATTTATTCCTGTATTTAGATTGAGTTTAAATTTCTTAGAATTTAACGATGGAAGGATTTATATTTGAAAATACAAATCTATTGATATATCGGGGAAAATTGATGGCAGCATTAGTATTAATAAATTTATACATAGGTATTATTAAGTATTGATCCTTGGAGATTACAATTGTGAATAATTAAAGTTTTGTCTTTGGTGAATAATTCGAATTTCTTCTTGAGAAATTTCTTGGTGTGTGAGTTGAGTATTCGTTTGAAATGTCTTTGTGGTTCACGTTGAGTCTTCCTTGAGGGTGACTCTCAGTCCCACGTCAGGATAGGATGGAGGTGGTGCTTGAAGATAATGGGTTGAAGGAGTTCATCGATAGCGATGTTCCTAAGCCTGCTTCTAGCGATGCTGCAGGACTTGACACATGGAAAAATAAGGTAGCAAAGACAAGAAGAATTCTGTTGGAAGGTGTGAAGGACCATATTGTGTCAAGCCTTCATGGGAAATCCACTTCATTTGAAATGTGGAAGGCTTTGAAATATATTTTCCAAAGCAGTAGCGACCAGAGGAAGTTGGCGATGAAAGATAAGCTCAGAAAAATAAAAATGGAGAAGGGCGACAATATTCCAAAATATCTCATGAAGTTTGTCCACTGTAGGGATGAACTGGGAAGTGTGGGGATTGTATTTGATGATGATGACTTGGTGAGCTTGGCTCTCCTTGGGCTTCTGAAGACTTGGCATAGCTACGAAGACTTTGTCAATGGATGGGAGAAACTGCTGGGTTGGGAGCGACTTTGGTCGGATCTTGTGCAGGAGGAGATAAGGCGACGTACCAGGGATGGCTCTTCATCAAAGAATGATGATGAAGAGAATTGTGCTTTTGATTCCAAATCAAGGAAAGGAAAGGGGAAGAAATCCCATCTAAAATTTGAGGCTAAAGGCAAGAAGCTGGATTTGTCCAAAGTGAAGTGTTTTCACTGTCACGAACATGGGCATCTCGTCACTAACTGCCCACAGAAAAAGAAGAACAAGAAGGCTGTTGGAGCTACAACTAGAGAGGCCTTAGCCTCACAATTTGAACTTGATTTCTATTTGATCGCATGCTTGGTTTCAAGCTCAATGGGATCAATGTGGTATCTTGATAGTGGTGCGTCTTTCCATATGGCGGGAGACAAGAAGTTGTTTAGTGACTTGGAGGAGAAGGATCTCCAAATGCATATAGATATGGGTGATGATGGTAGATATAGTGCGATAAACATTGGAACCATTACCTTTGAGAGGGAGCCAGGTAAACCATTTTTGTCGAAAGATGTTATGCATGTCCCAGTTCTGAAGAAGAACTTGGTCTCGGTCGCAATGTTGGAAGACAGAGGTTATGACGTTGTTTTCAGCGAGGGAAAAGCCTTCCTGCGATAAAGTTAAATGGGTCAAACCAAGAGGATAGGGATTCAAGTTAAGAATATATACAAGCTGGAGGTAGATGGCTACGCTGCAATGATGGGCAAAGCAGAAGAAGTGGTGAGCCGGGATGAGGGCGAATTATGGCATAGGAGATTGGGCCATCTTCACCATGGTGCTTGAAGATTTTGTAGCAGATTTATACTAGACTTCCCAAGGGTAATCTTGTGCAGTCAGATCAGTGCAAGGGATGTACTATGGGTAAGTTTGTGAAGACCACCTTTCATGAGAAGGAGAACCGTGCTTCGGTGATACTGGAGAGAATTCACATAGACGTGTGTGGACCTTTCTCGGTTGCTTCAACAACAAAACACATGTATTATGTTATATTTGTTGATGAATATTCTCGTAGATGTTGGATATTCTTCATGCAGAAGAAGAATGAAACATTCTCAAAGTTCTATGAGTTTAAAGCATTGGTGGAGAAGGAGTTGGGGAAGCAAGTGAAGGATCTATGGAGCGATAATGGTGGTGAATATATCTCAAACGAATTCATCTATTTACATTCATGTTACAAAGGATGCCAAGAAGAAGCTGGAGCCGACTGCAGAAGTTGGTATATTTGTGGGGTACACAGAAACACCCCATAATTATCGTGTGTATTTTCCAAACAGTTGAATGACTGTGGTGCGACGAGATATAAAATTCAATGAGGTGAAAGCCATGAAGCTGTTGCTTGAGAAGGAGCTACACTTTCATGCAGAGGAGGAACTTATTTTTCCCAAAGATGAGCCTCTAGATGTGGATCAACCATAGGAGGAGATTCATGGAGTGGAGGAGTCTACTTATGTAGAACCAAACATCATATATAACAGAAAGCGTACCACATAAGCTGAGAGAATGAAGCTTGATGTGTTAGAGAATGTAGGAGTCCCTACATCACAACACAGACTGAGACAGTCACCTGACTACTTTACTAGGTACATGGCTCTTATGAGCAAGTGTATCGTGACAGAGCCATCTTCTTTTGAAGAAGCAGTGTAGGAGCCCACATGGGTAGATTCCATGGTGGAGTATGACTCCATTGTTAGAAACAATGCTTGGGAGATTTTTCCAAGGCCGGTGGTTAAATCAGTGGTAGATTCGAAATGGATCTACAAGGTAAATCAAGCTGCTGATGGGAGCGTCTATAAGTATAAGGTAATATTTGTTGCCAGAGGCTTATCACAGATCGAGGGGATTGATTATGAAGAAACCTTTGCACCTGTCACACGGTATTCTTCCATAAGGACCATCCTTGCTCTCTTAGCACAGAAGGGTTGGCACATTCATCAGATGGATGTGAAGACTGCGTTCCTTAATGGGATCATTGAGGAAGAGGTGTACATTGAGCAGCCTGAAGGACTTTAGATCTTCAGCAGTGAATCACATGTGTGCAGACTCAAAATAGCGTTGTATGGGCTGAAGCAAGCACCACATGCTTGGTACACACGGGTCAACAACTATTTCACTGGACTTGGATTCACTAAGAGTGAGGCAGATGCAAACTTGTACCAAATTGTGGTGGAGGGTAAGATTTTAATCATTGTTCTTTGTGTTGATGATTTAATACTAACGGGTGATGCGCAGTGGATACACTCATGCAAGGTAGATCTTGCAAAGGAGTTTGAGATGAAGGATTTGGGCCTCCTTCATTATTTCCTTGGATTGGAAATATGGCAACGAGAAGGTGAACTATTTATGTCTCAAGGCAAGTATGCTTGGGAGATACTTGGTAAGTTTCACATGGAGGACTACAAGCCCATGGATACTCCTCTTCTAGGAAATTGGAGGAAAGAGGATGCCACTTTGGTAGAGGTAGTGGATTCCATTGTTTATCGACAGTTGGTGGGTTCACTCATGTATTTAGTTAATAAAAGACCAGACATATGCTATGCGGTGAACCAACTTTCACAAGCGATGGTTAAGCCTACCAAGCTCTTTTGGAAGGCAGGAAAGCATGTCCTGAGGTATCTCAGGGGCACATTTGAGTATGGCTTATGGTACAGACAGACGGATGAGGTGAAGTTTCATGGCTTCATGGATGCAGATTGGGCAGGAAGCTGAACATATAGAAAGAGCACATCAGGAGGGGTTTTCAGTATTGGATCTACAACAGTTTATTGGTACGACAAGAAACAAATATCTGTGGCACTCAATTCAACAGAAGCAGAATACATGGCAGCAAATCAAGCTACATGTGAGGCTATCTGGATGAGGAAGATCCTGGTCGGTTTGTTTGGTTCACATTTAGATCCTACAGTGATACATTGTGATAATCAGAGTGGCATTAAACTCTTGATTAATCCTGTGTTTCATGATAGATCTAAACATATTGATATATGGTATCATCATATCAGAGATTGTGTGCAACAGAAGATCATGTTGCTTCAGTACATTCCTACAGAAGATCTGGATGCAGATATTCTGATGAAGGCGCTCGGTAGGAGAAAATTCGAATACCATAGAGGCAGGATTGGGGTGAAGGATAATCCCTATCTTGTTGAGAGGGAGTGTTGAGATTCAACAAGATGACGAACTTAGTAAAAGGTAAGCACCTTCACTAAGTGGGGCCCGCAGGCTATTATTAGGTGTATGTCTATTTTTAGACATGGTGAGCATATTCTATAAGTTGCAGGATGCTATTTGTAGATGGTTGGTCAAATGTGGAAAACAGATGAAATTCTGTTTTTAGAATATTGGCCGAAGTCTATTTATAGGTCGTCGATCTAAAAATAGATGCATGTCGATTATTGTTAGCTCTTAGTAATAATCCGACAATAAACATCAACTTAATCTCTTGGAGTACTTTATTTCAGTGAACAGATTTGGAAAATCAGTGGGCTGAAGGAATTACACAATTCCTAGGGTTTATTGGTGGCTCATGCATGGAGGACTCAATTAGAACTGAAGTAGCAAAGTTATGACAAAGTTGGAAGAGTAGTTTATGGGGTTGTTATTTAATTTAACTCAGTTAAGTGAGTTAAACTCAATTGAGCTAGTTGTATCTAGTCTAACTGAAAGATACACTAGTGAGAGTTAAGTAAATTAATTAGTTAATTAATTCACAACTAATAACTCACTAACAACTGAACAAATACAATAGTTAACTACTTGCATGTCAGTTCTAGTGGAGACCCAGTGGAGAGATAGGTGAAAGGGTGAGATGGACTATTCATTGTGACTATAGTGATGCATTCAATGCATCTGACACACATTGGAGTTACCAATGAGGATTGCATAGTCAAGGCAAGGCCAATTCGAATTCATTCAGGGGTCTTCTTCAGCAGGGATTGCGCAGTGGAGGCAGGCTGTCAGGAGGCAAGAAATTGATGCATGGAGATGCAAATTTATGCATGACAGTGTGTAATGATTGTTGATTGTACTGAGAGCTTGATGTAATAATATTTGTATGAGATTATTACATGATTCCATTGATATACATAATATATGATAGTTGGGGTTTTTAGCTTTAAGCTTTCGTGTTAAACAACTGTGTTATGTGCGATTGAATTTATTCACATGTGTTTGCAATTGAGTTTTAAATTTCCACAAGTTTAACAATGGAGGGATTCTGTATTTAGCAAGAAGATAAATATTGCTAGATCAAGAGAATCCAGTAATACACATCAGTATTAATAAATTTCTATACATTTGGTTAGGCCACAAGCTCCTGTAGGTGGGAATTTAGTAAAACCTATGAACCCCACTCGAAAAATAAAATTATATATATTTTTTGAAAATTTAAAAAATTGTATGTGAATATTATTTTTAGGAACTGCATATGTACACATTTTTATAGTAGGAAGAGTCACTTATGTATTTTGAGAAACACTTTCCTAAAATAAGGACAACTCTACATGGGGAAGGGAGCTTCTGAGTCCATATAAGAGCATATGGTTTATAGGAGTGATGAAAGATGTTGTAGCACTAGTTAGCACTCACATGGTGACTGGTTGCAAGTTGAGAAAGGATGATGAATCCAAATAAGTAGACCAAATAATGTATATATTGATGATTGGAAGGCTATTGTATGTGAAAAATTTCAAATTAAATGTGATGCAAGAAGTTGGATAGGTGGAAAAATTCCAAGCAGCACCAAAAGAATCCCATGTCATTACAGTGAAAAGGATCTTCAAATATCTCAAGGGAACAACTAATTTTGGACTATTGTATCTAAAAGGGAATGAATTGGACTTGATATCCTATATAGATGGAAATTGGGCAGGTAGTATTGATAGTTGTATAGAATCTTTATATTTTGGTGATTGTCTCATTTCATGATTGAGCAAGAAACAATCATCAATATCATTATCCACGATAGAAGCAAAATATGTAGCAACAAAAATATGTTGTACTCATGTTCTCTTGATGAAGCAGAATCTACAGTATCTCCAAGTGAATTTTGATGAGCCCATTCTATTATTTTGTCACAACACCAACACTATAAGTCTCTCCAAATATCCTGTCATGCATTAAAAAACAAAACACATTCCTATTAAACACCACTTTCTTCGGGAATAGTTTGTAGAGAAGACTATCATAGTAGAGTACATTGGGACAAAGGAAAAAATAGTTGACATATTCACTAAGCCTCAACCATGAGATACATTTGATTATCTTCAATAGAAGCTTGAGATTCTATAGGTTCACATTGATATGCATTCCATCAATCAAAGAAGACACGGGGCGAAAGGCAGGTTATAAGAAGAGAAAATGAGGTATCTTGTTAGAGGGATTCATCGTTTTCCATTGATTTCAAAGGGGGAGAGAAATAAAAAGAGTAAGGTCAGAGGGAGGAAGTTAGGAGGAGAAGTAATTACAAGGGGAGAACCTGTGTTGCCATCGATGATAAAGGGGGAGATTGTTGGAATTGGGTTGTCATTGATGTCAACCTAATAAAAAACTAGAAGAAGCCCCAATTTTTTTGAGGAAATTTATTAGAAATATAAACATGTTTTGGTCAAGAACATCTTCATTTGATTCTCCTCGTCATGCTTATTCCAATGAGAGATGAAATGCCTCATAACTCTTCATGGTTGAGGAGACATGACTCTTTGAATATTGGAGCCCCATTTTGTGGTAAAAGAGCCCCAAATAAGATACTACAAGCACCTTATTGATTGGTTTGTTAGTGGAATTTTAATTAAATTGCAACACCCCTTCCTAGATTTACCCAATTTCAACAGCTTTGCAGGGTAAACATGAGACACGTGTCACTATTACATGACCCGACCTCCTAGTTCCAGTTAAGGAAGTGGGTCCTACAACTTGACCACATACTAACATGTTACATGGACTACAGGTCACTCAGAGGCTTAATAACCACTCTGGGTGGCCAAAGCCTGAGATGGAACACTTTTTCTCTACCCCGGGCCACAACAACACCCACAAAAATGTATGCATGTGACTATGAGGCTATAACCACACTCATAAGCCTAACTTCCAACAATTATGATCTAAAATATTCAAGAGTTTTGATTGATTAGCATCTTCAATACCTTTGATTGAATTCTGGAAGGGCTTAGGAAATTTTGGGCAGTGGTATGGAGGCTGGCCTAAAATCTTCAGTTCTGAGCATACGGTCCTAGGATCTGTGCCACCTTTTTAGGCTAGCCTCCAGACCACTGCCCATAATTTCCTAAGACTTTCTTGAATTCAATCAAAGGTACTGACGATGCTAGTCAATCAAAACTCAAGCAAGAACTCGACCCAAAGATTCCTAATCCATAACAAAGATTTCATCAAACACATGGTAAACATGTAAGCTATAGGTCATGAATGAATATATGATCATAAGAGTCCAATATTCATCTGAGAATCATCAAGAAGGCTTTATTCCCTCTCCACATAGCTACAACAATACTTATTAGTCCATATATGCATCAACCATTCGATAACTAAATAATTCATGACAACAGCCATAGATGGTAGACATATAACCAAAAATAACCAACATAGGAACCATGGCAACTCAACCATAACATCACCAAAATAATCACTACAAATTATCATGAATCACAACAGGAAAATGTCTCATATTAAGATATGAAAATTCCAACCAAGTCAGGACTTCCACATACCACCTGACCATAGACTGGGTTGAACCAAATCTCTCAGTTTTAGCCAATCACCGTCATTCCATATTACAAGCATGAATGTGGGATCTCATGAAATAAAAGAATAAAAACCAACTAGGGCTTCCAGAGGCCAAACCACCTCAACCCTCAACGATAGTGATTCAACCTCTATGGTTGGACATCACTAACACTAAACAGATCGGTCTCTAGCCAAGCTATCTAAGGCTCCAGGAACTAGTAAATCAACCCATAGATTTTCAAGGCTCTAGAGCATTTTTCCAACCCGAACTCAGGGAATAGTAACTCAACCCAAGCTATTACAGTGCTTCTAGAGTGTTTTTTCCAACCCACAACCATAAGGAATATGAATACCAATAAAAAAACAATCAAGTTAAAAACCCCACAACACCATGGATATTAAGGAAATGGAAAGGAAAGGCTAAAACCACTATCAATCTAGGAATATCTCCATGCCAATGACAACACATAACCAAAAAATCACATGCATATATCAAATCACATGCATATATCATGCATCCATAAATCAACAAGGAAATCAGAGATGTATCCTGTTACCCGTCAAACAATCTAGTAGTAGCTGCTAATCCAATTGTTCCCTTGTGTTTTCCTGATTTCCTTTTCCTTCTTTATTCAATCCAAGTGAATGTTAAGTTTCTGCAACCATGCTCCAATAATTTCCAATATTTAATTAAGCGCGCAAGAGTTTGAGAGAATGAGAGAATGAATGTGAGCTCCAAAACAAGACTTACCAAAGGTTCAAACAAAAAAAGTTATGAACTGGTCCTCAAAATCATTTTTATCATTGATGCCTATATTGTCTTATTTTTTGTTCATTTTCCCTCAAATTTCCCTTGTATGCATGTCTATTCACCTTCCTTTTCTCCTATTTTCCTTTATTTTATAAATAAAATGCCAATCATTGCCACTTTTCCTTTGCCAATGCATTTTCCAATTTCCATAGCCATAAATAAATCGAAAGTGATTTCCACTTTAATTTTTTTCCACCATTTGTTGTCAAGATAAATACCCTCTACGAACGTAGGTAATCTCTCTAGCCCTAGAGTGGGTCTAGCAACACGAGATACTTTCTAATGCAAAGCTCTCTTAACTAACATTTACAATGCAACAAGAAAAGAGACAAAAGTACCTTTTTCCCAACGCTACGCTTGAGTCCATTGATGATGACCTTGATCCACGATCCTTTTAGGCTCTCTCCCTGCTAATGATGACACAAAAATACCTGTGGATGATCAGGAAGAAATAACAATGTAATAAAATGCATAATAATCAGAAACATTAGCTATCTAGTAGATCAAGGAGTAGTAGAATATTTGCGTAAACAATTAGACAAATATAGAAAGAAAACATGAGATGTTTTTATTGATAAATATAAAAAGGAGAGCTTAAAACCTAGGCCTTGATTTTGGAGGCCTCCTTTGGTGAAAATATGAGTCCTTCACCGAAGATATAAATCATTCCTTCTCTGAAACACTTAGGCGTTATCACAATGCTAGGATGCAAGGGAAATAGAGTTCAAACTAGCTAGATAATGACCAGCCAAGCTCTAAAATTGTGGGAGTGAGGGATATGAATTTATAGGAAGGGAGAAGAGGTTGGGAGCGCATGAAAGGAGGAGGAAGGCCCACTTTCTAAGGGATAAAACCCCCATGGATGAGATCAAATCTCTAAAATCATAGAGCTCAACTCTATCACCACTGTTTAACAACCAACTCGCCGCCCTGGAGATTCTAGAGGTCAAAGCTTCTCCTCCATTTGAGGAAATATTGCCAGAAATGGATCATCACAGTTTTCCAAGAAATAAGGGTGTTGTATGTGCTAAGATAGAATTGTGAATATGAAATTAGTGCGAGCATGACACCAGGAAAAGCACTAACCCAGGAAACTAGGAATTTAACCAAGTTTCTTCAGTAATCTTCTAAGGTATTTTTCTTTGGATATTTAGGGGATGTATTAACATATTTCTTCATGGTTAAACAATGAACAGGATCTTTCATGGGGAATTTCAGGATCTGGGATGAGAAAATTATCACGGTGACAAATTACTGTGTAACAGATGCCCCCTAAAACATGAAGGAAAAATGGGGAGTGATGGCTGAAATGCCTTATGAACCAAGGCAAAGAACACATAACACCTCCAGAAAACCTGCCAAATCAAACATATTAAAATATATGACATCTCTAGTATGAATATGACTAATCACATAACTTTTCACTAGGCATCAAATAGCACATGAACGCACAACATAGTCACAACTATCCATCTAAAGAGATCATAGAAATGGATCCTTGGTATGGACACGACCATCCGTATAGATAGGATCATGTATACAATCATGAATACTCAATAACTCTCCACAGCCTAGATAAAAAATCAGATGTGACCTAGGGTCTTCATCGTGATCTCAATCAACCCAATGTACGAATCTAGCCATGCGAATAAATGTGTTGGTGTCGAACATGGTAGAAACCACTTGATTATAGGTCAATGATGAAAACCATTAACTGGAACGAGAGAGACCACCAATAATAACGATGGAACTCAAGGTACAACAACACAATCTACAAGTGTGAATGAGTGTGTCAAAGTCAAACACTTGCAGAATCATTCGATCAAAGGCCAATGATGTGAACCCATCGTCGAACACGAAGAACTTGCCATTACGACATGAAAGCTCCAAGGTACTAAAAGAAGTTTCTAAATCACCTTCTCAGATAATGAGATGAACTTGACAGGAAGTAATTCGTCAAAGGAGGGCCATGATGATTCCAACATCATCGACACAAAACAATAGATATCTTAAGATGATAGGAGTGATTCAAGATTGTAACAAAGGAGGTCAAATAAGCAAATGATGTTTGAAAAAAACAACTTCTCTTGAACATATTGGCGACACGACTCCAGAGTGTGGCAACACTTGACTCAAATAGGATGAGAGGTCATGTTGA
The DNA here is from genome assembly GCA_034641835.2 of Pinus albicaulis. Taxonomy (NCBI): domain Eukaryota; kingdom Viridiplantae; phylum Streptophyta; class Pinopsida; order Pinales; family Pinaceae; genus Pinus; species Pinus albicaulis. Next base: position 1,036,776,419 of record CM076577.1, on the reverse strand, counting down.
CAAAATTGGTAATTGAATGAGAGTCAAACGAATTTCCAAAACCCATGAAGGCAAAGTGACAAATGTAGGATATCCCCAACCTGACACGAACTGCATATGAGTGTCATGTTCAAGAGAGACAAGTTGCCCAAAATACACATAGGATGTTCACTTTCAATTTCCCCCCATTATTGCTAACGAGTACCTCTTTATTTTTTATATCCAACATGAAGAGGATAGAATATGCTGAGTGTGTAAGCTCATTCTTCGAATGAATCCATCATAGTAAGTTTAACGAGCCCTAGGAAGGAGAAAATCAGTCTCGTCATGGTGATAAGTCTTTCGTCGTTTAATATTTAACAAGTCCAACGAAAGGGTAATTGAGAGCCTTTTCATGTTTAAGGAGTTTGAAAAGAAACAAAAAGAAAACTCCATCATGTCCCTTTTCGTAAATTATCTCTCGAACCCGAAAAGGTAGAAAAAAATATTCGAGAGAACCTCTTGACCATGTTCGATCAAGGTATTCCTTTTTTGTAAATAGTAAATCTCAGCTCGAAAAAGGGGTAAACATATACTGAAACAACACCAATTATTTTACTTTAACGAGTTCGAAATGACAAGTAATTGACAATATTTTCATTTTTCCAGAGCCAAAAAAGAGATGAAAGTTGACTCCAGGGGGGTTCCTTTTTCTTAAATGTTTACCGAGCCCGAAAAAGAGATAAAATTCAACTCATTTGCATCAAAAATAATCACCAATAGTGTGGAAGTCCTGTTACTCCACAAAAATGACAAACATCACTGATACCGAGGAAAAATAATAAAATATTGGCAAAATTTTATCAAAAATCTATAAATAGACCAAAAAAATAATTCATTTTCACCTCTTCTATTTTGAGAAGAGCATTTTTTCCATTTTCCCTTCGAATTTCAAATCAGTGGTGCGGGCGATCTAGGACACCATTTGTCGATCTGTTAGTGCCAGGTAAGAGCTCTAAGCCTCGTCTTAATTTTAATTCCATTCATTTATCATTTTGTTTTAGAAATAGGGAGATTTGGGGGAGGATTTAAAGCCTCAAAATCACTCGCGACCAGTGCGATTTCAAGCTATAAGGGTCATGCTAGTCATGTTTAGCCCATTAGGGAAGTGTGCCACCAACGCCGAATTAATTCAAGGAGTCACGCTAGCCACAACAAGGATTTTGAAACAAGAAATCCACCCATATATATGGATAATTTCAAAAGTTGCTCTAGAGAAAGCTCCTAAAATTCCATTTAAACATGTTTTGCAAGTGTTTTCCTCAGAGATGCCGATCGAATGGAAAGAACAAGGCCATGAGGTGGAATACAACCAAGAATTCTAGGATCAAAATTTCATCAATGCATTGCACAATTGTGGTTTGTTGAAATTATTTCAAACATCTGGGATGAGAGCTCAGTTGGAGCTGCTCCAATATTTTATTAGTATATGGGACGTGGACCGACATATATTTTTCATCGGGAACTAGGAATTGGAACTAGATGTGATGGACATCTATTTCATTACTAGTTTGACCAGGAGAGGGGAGAGAAGGGGTGAGAGTACCAACATGCTCATCCATAGATACTATCCTGGGGCTTGAAAAACTCAGAGCAGGAAGGTAAACATTTCATCTATCAGAGTACTTCCCTTGCGCATAATTTTGCATTGCATAACTAGAGTGGCAGGAGCCTAGGAATTCCATAAGGAAATGAAATCTCAGTTCCAATACATGGTGGAATATTTGGCCCCAATGATGTTTAATTGGTGCGAGGGGTTATTGGCCAATATGACTCAGCCAGTTGACCAAGTGCAAGACAAGGTGGCTGAAATAATTCGGGTACGGGTCCATTCTGGTGACCTTCTTTCTAGAGAGAGTACCATTTTTTCAATACCAGTGGCTAGAGATCCATGATTTAGCTCTGAGGGACTCGAGGCTGATGAGATGGTGCGATATCATGCCCCGATAGGGTGGGGGCCAACAGATGCATTTCCTGACAACCTTTTACAGTTGGTTACAACATCAACTTATCGTAGTTGAGGACTACGCATATGCCAACATCGACCTCAAAGGAGATACATATCTTCCTATTCCACCAGGCACGTAGTGGAACGATGCAAGTAAAATTATTTTTTTTAACATTTTTTACTTTTTGAATGTTTTTGTTATGTATTCTAAAACGTAAAATTATGATGTTTTTATAGATATGGGTCCTCAAAGACTGCCTGGTATGTCACCGATTGTGTGGAGGGTATCCCGCTTGGTAGAGGATGCTCCTTATGAGGAGGGAGTGGATACAGTAGCCGAGTTAGAGTGGAACCTGGTTGGCCTTGCGAGAGGCATCCCAGAGTATGCTACCTTTGATGAGATTCCTCTGCACCTTCAGAGGTATACGGCCAGTGTTCCGGGTAGACTACATTGATTACTCTGGTGAGTGATTTAAGTAGTCACCTGCTACCATGAGCACCATGTGGGCAGATAACAACCATATTTTTACATGTTTTGTATGGATGTTGGCTCGGAGAGCCATTTTTGTAACATTACACGTTTTTTTGAGATTTTGGATGTAACACACTTGACATACCCGATATATATATATATATATATATATATATATATATATATATATATATATATATATATATATATATATATATATATACATTTCTATGACTACTTGTGTATCATGATGATGTCTGGGTTTTTTACATATTGCACAAATGTCTATCTAATACGTGATTTTCTAATGTACTCATTAATGTGTTTAAACTTCTTTGAATACGATGATATGTGCTAAAATCAAAATGTCTTTCCAATAATATAACATGCAAATAAATACGAAAAAAATTGAGGATTTCACACAAAATAATGACCATTTAATTATAACACAATGAGTTGTGAGTTTAACTTAACAACTAAATCTCTAATCCCGAGATCAACGGAATCTGATAATAGCTCGATCACTGTACTATATTCGACAATATTATTAGTTGTTCAACCCAAACAAGTACCTTGTAAATTAATTAACTCGCCATTAGGGGAAAATAGTGTCCATGCTGCGGAAGATAGGTTCCATGTGCTATGGCAAGCGCCATCAAAAAAACTGACATAATGATTCGAAGACATCTGCAAACCAAGTGGAGCACAAGGTGAGGAGAGGAAACATGTTGGCACAACAAACAATCACACCAAAAATCCAATCAAAGCACACTAATGAATAAAACACTAATGTAAAAAGTATCACACTTATGTTTAAGCATAATATATTTTCAGATAGAGCCAATTTCGGGGCTCAGCTAAATGATTCCTGTCATGATTAACATAAATAGACCCATGGTTATATCATCAATATTGCATGTAGGCATTACCTCGGACAATTGTTTGAAAAGATTCACAGCAACAGTGAAGTGACCGTGCCCCTTGGCCGAGTAAGGGATACGAAGCATGGAAACAATTCCACCTAGGGAAAGTGACCAAACGGTAATAACATGGTCGAAGGGAGTGGGTGGGTCATGATTTTTGAGGAAATAAGTGTAAATATTGAGCTCATGGAGAGAACAAGTAACTCAGAAAAAGAGATTCTTGATAATCATAAAGATGCCGATTGGAGTGGTTGCAGTAATATTTCCCATTTTCCCTTTAGAAAAAGCTTCATGAATCAATGTCAGATTATGAAATGGGTCAGTCGGTATAGACGAAGCATGGGATTCCAAATAGGCGGAGATGTCATCTCAGATTGGGAGAAACAAGGAATGATGATGTCCATCATCCCATGGAGTTTCTTCGAGAGATATACCTCCACGATACTTTCGATAGTGGGGAAAGTCTCATTTAAGGGATCATAAGACTCCCAAGAACCAAACCAAGGAGACTGTGCAAAAGTGTCCAAAGAGGAAACCAAATTATCGTTGGTTTCGAATGTAGCCTCAGAAGCCATGAGAATACTTTGCTACATTTTCTCAGCCGGGCTTAGAGGAATAACATCACCAAAACTATCGAGCTGGTTGGGATTGGAAAAAATACATGGACTGTGACCAGACGAAATCATATTGACAGAGGAAACATTCGAAGGTGGGGGTGGATAAACTCCCATTAGGGACAAGTCGTTGAAGATACATGACCCGATGTTCTCATAGGGAGTAGCGGTCTTCCCAACATACAAAATGTGTCCTATTGAAGAATTAGAGGAGAAGAAATCTAACTGATTGACAGTCACAATATTCCCTAGATGAGGAAAACGGAGGAAACGAAAAAGGGTGGAGACCATGCAAACCATAACGTTCGTCCAACTGTGTCTAAGAAGGAGATTATAGTTCAGGTTTGTGTCTACCACTTCAGCTTCCATGGTTACCATTTTCCCCTCCAACAGGATTGGAAATGCCTTGAGAATATCGTACGACTGAGAACCTCTACTGTCGAAAGATTCCAAGGTATTTGGGGATTGAATTAATGGGGGAGAGTCGATGGCATTCTAGCATGTGGCAGACATGATGCAAGTCGAAATGCCTTCATCAACGAAAATCCAATGAATATTCTTTCCCATGATGGTAACTTGAATAATAAAATATACCTGAGATGGGAGGCGATGAACAAAATTCTCGAGATCGAAAGTAATAAGATTAGAATCTATAGGATCAATCCATCCAATAGTAGAGAGTAGTGCCTTCCATTATGATGGTCATGATTGGAGGACCTCCAAAGCCAACATCGCCGAAGGCACTTGAGATAAATCCTCTACAATATTGTATTGTTTTTCAGCTCTTGCATTTAGATTATAGGACGATTTCCAAAGAAAACCTTTTAGGGGTGGTCGAATGATGGAGTCACTACTTGGTCTCTTAATCTAGAGAGGACTAGAGGTAGTGGGCATGGAAGAGGAACGATGATATGTAACTTCTAATTCCACAGAAGCCTTGGATGGATTTGGGTAGTATTTCATTCTCGTGGTTATGGCGATAGTTTCTGTTCCACCCATGAAAACCTGAGAGCTTCTAGATGATTGATCTTGATATACCATTTGCATCTGTTGATAACGGAAAGGTTCTTTCAAAACAGTCGGAGTCCCGGGTGCGCCCTTCAGAAGATGGGAAACTTCGGAACACTGAGGACAATCCTTGGTGTAATAATCGTCATCACATATCAGACAAGGATATTTAGGCTTGCATGTTGAAGAATCGTAAACAAATGACTTCTTTGAATCCTATTAGGGTTTTCAGATTTGGAATTTACTTTACCATTTTTCATACCTTTCGAGGATTTATCTGCTGCGATAGATTTAACAACATTTACCTCAAAGGTTTTACCAGGATTATTCTAGTTACTAGAAGGAGTGGGGGGCATAGTGGCAGAAGTGGGTTTGGACTTTGAAGAAGTTTTAAGCACACTACGATCAGTATGAGGCACTGTCTCAATAACACCATCCACCAGAGGCGTAACAAGAGATTGAAATGATGCAGGATCAGTTGAAGGTTGCAGCGCGTCAGGAAATAACTCATATAGAGTCTCAGATTGGGAATAAACAAAATCGAAGTATTGAGCTTTGGAAATGACGTCATATTACATGACACACCCACCCATGGCAAGATCTTTAGCAATCCTAGGAATGAATGATTTCGTAAACCATTCAGTCAAAAGCTAGTCAAGGATCTCAAATTTTATGAGGCGACGATGATGTCACCATTCGTGAATGTGATCTGAAATGTGAGTAGCAGATGACTGCTTCAAAGAGGTGAGAAGGTGGGTGTCGTTTTCATACCAGAAAGGTAGCTGGAAGTGAGTAAGGAAATCCATAGCTAAGGAATTAAAATCAAATAAAATTCCTTGAGGGATTTAAATATACCACTTGGCCACAGTACCGGTCAAAGTACACTAGAAAAGATGAAGATGAATAGAATCATCGACCCAATAATTAGAAGATTACCACAAGTGATATGTCATAACATGGGTTTGGGGGTCTTCCCCGGATTTTCCTTCAAAATCTGGACAATCTCATGGGATTTTAGTTGGAACTGGCGCCAATGCAAATGATGCTAGATGGGGTCATTTGTAAGCTTTGACACATATGGAAATTCCAATGTAGCCAGGAACGACAAGGTTGGATGTTGAGGTGAAAAAGGTTAGGGGTTCCAACCTGTTTGATACACATTCTGGCCCTAATATGGTGGATTTTGTCCCAGATACATATACTGCCCCCATTGCTGGTAAGGACCTTTTTGCAGATATTTCTAAACATAGGTACCTTGCTTGGGTTGTTGATAAGACCCCTACAAGATTTGAGATTGCATACCTTGATTGATGTAGGGTCCAGGGTAAGGTCCCTATTGAACATGAGGTCCAGCCTATGGTCCCTAATGAACATAGGGTCTAGCCTGTGGTCCCTGCTAAACATGGGGTCCAGCCTGAGGTCCTTACTAAATGTAAGGTCCAGCCTGAGGTCCTAATTGGGATTGATGGTACTGAGGAATATGCTAATATTGATCACTAGTTTGAGGCCCAGACTGGGGTTGATGGTAATGACCTTGAGGAAATGGTTGGTATTGAGTACCAAGCTGATTGGGGAGAGGACCAGATTGACCCAAAAGGAGATTCAGACTAGCTTGGATGTAAGAATTCAGGGTTAGTCACAACAACACTTGCAAAAGGTTGGGGCTATTGGACATACTATTGAGAAGCATTCGATCGAGGAACATATTGATATTGTATGTTCTACAGTTGAACATAAGGGACGTTAAGTTGCCGAACATACAAATATGATATGTTCGGTTGCTAAAGGGGATGATGAACCTGATAATAATGAACATGAGGCTGTCCTGCCCCAGGGATAGGTCTAGAATTCGATTTCCCCCCACCCAAAAGGGGAGGTATGTAAAGAGGGTTAGACTTCCCCCCAGGCACATACGAAACCATGGATTTTCCACTCAGTGGTGGAACTGCAGTAATCGTAAATGGCGAGTAGGGGATAGAGGATTTGATCAACACAGTCATTTGACCAATAGTGACAATAGGTCGAACAATAGGTTGAGACACAACGACCATATTTGAAATGAATGGGTCAGAAGATGGAGGAATACCCGTTGAAAAAATAGAAACCGTGAATAAAGGTGTACCACCAGAAGCTCTAGAAATAAGGTTTCCCAAAGAGGTATAACTGTGTAGAAGCGTACATGCAACATGAATAGAAGGTATTTCAGTCACATTGCCTGAATCGTGAGGTGTGGAAGTGAACAACTTGCTTTCAGAAGGAAACACAGATGAAGTAGCTTCCAGGATGTAAGTGCTAGTGGTTTCTTGAAAGTCCCCTTAGGAGCACTCAAGGATGGAATGTCATCAACATTGGATGCCATTTTTTCAGGAAATAAGTGACCGACAGTAGAGCAAGATGCTACTGGAGAAGCACGAAAGGGAATTCTGGGTTGATAAAAAGCACTATAAGCCTATTGAGCTGAGACCAAAATCAGATCAAAGAGCAGATTATTAGGAAATATTGTGACATGTGCAGATGGTTCGGGGCTTTCCAACTCAGAGTCTTCCGATATCATCCAAGGAGAATCATCAGGCAGTGGTCAAGATGAGATGGGTTGAACACTAATGACAATCCTGTGTTCAACACCTTGTGCTTCAAGGGGCCCAAATGGAAAATGAGGGACCTCAGGAGGAGGTTCTTGAGATCTGTCAGAGGAGGGAAGAGGTGAGTTTGATGATTAAGCCACAATGACCTTTCAAAGCAAGATCAAAGAAGAAAGAGGCAAGAAAATTCACAATTTACCATGCAATAATGTGGCTGGAGAACTACACGGGTATGATGTTTTCATGGGAAGTTAATTTTAGAATTAACAAAAAATAAATAAAAAAGGGTGTGCTAGGCATAAATTTTTAACAAGTATTCATGAATTGCAATATACACCTTGGTGAGAAATGATATAAAAAATGACCAAGGACTTAATTTACTGCAGCCGATCTCCCCAAATGCTGTGTTCGGTGTATCGCGTTTACAAGGTGGTCGAATCGGTTACCTATGGTAGGCTTGCAACCTAATGGTGTATCCCCAAATATACGCGACGGTACATGGGATTCATGTCCGTAGTAGTGTTTTCTAATACGTAACCGTTCGATGAGAGCACCCCAAATATACTTATCATACATCAATACACTTCCATACGTGGGACAAGATATCACCCCTGTGCTGCAACACAAACCGTTAATGACAAATCATATGTTTTACGATGCCAGAACACGTCTCTAGCCTAGACCACTAAATGTTTTCGTTAGTTCCAAATGCTCCTTAAGGTAAATTGAGTGAATTTTAATGTTGATCTTTAGTTAAGTTTCAGTTTTCGCTCAAAATCGATGTCACCTGAATCCTTATAGTGCAGACTAAATGAAAAAAGAAAAACTTTCCATCTTGATGAAGCCTAAACTATTTAGGGAAGAGATACAAGAAAAAGTGCAATCAATGCAACAACAGTAATGCCCCTTAAACTAGCTCAAAGCTACGAAATGTAATTCCTTTCGATCGAATTCACTTTTCCCAAACAAATACAAATTGTTGAAAAATGAAAATAGCTCCCTTTTCCACTAAGATGCACAAAGTTTGTTGTTTTTTGTTTTGTTTTTGCTTTTAACTTTGAAATGAAATCAAAATCAAAACAAATAAATGAAATAAGAAATGCAAATCCCTTCACTTTTCCTTCAATCGAACAAAAACAAAAGTCGCTTTAAAAAATGCACGAATGAAATGATTTTCACTCTTTTTAAAACGATAAAGATAAGCTAAATCAAAACTAAAATAAAAATCACTTTCAATTTCTTTTGAATTTAGACAAAGGAAACACTCTTCTAGTCTTGTGAATCAAACAATTTGTGATCCTATGTTTAACACTAAATCAAAGGTAAAATCAGAGATGTAGTGGTGACTAGTGCAAATCACTACGAGTCAAGTAAGGAACAATGCAAAAAAAGGTGTTTGAAATTGTGAAAAATCTCCCAACTTACAAACAAATTAAAGAGAAAAAAACACTCGCTCAGAGAAAACAAGTAAGTCAAACACACAGCAAGGAGGTAACTAAGATTCTACAAACATCCTTCAGGGGCCAGGACACACTGGAAAATCAAGGGGAAACCCTAATTTTTCCTAGGTCCGAGATCAATGCTTCTGTGATAAGCAGAAGAGTGCTAAAATTAAAATCATCGTGACTGTACTATATAGAACAATGCTTCTAGTGCTACTGTGCAAATAGAAAGCGCGTTGGTTGCTAAAAACAAGGAAAAAAATAAAAAGAGTTTCACACAAACACAAGACCTGACACAGTGAAGTGAATATCAAACCTTACACATACTAAAAAAGTCATAAGCAAGATTATATTCTAGAAATTGGTCAAACTAATCCAAGATTAGTTTGGGGAAGGAAGGCTAAAAGGCTAAGCTCCCGAGTGGAGTCGCCAGTTCTGTTGTCAAGATAAATCCCCTCTGCGGACATAGACGATCTCTCTAGCCCTAGAGTGGGGCTACCAACACGAGATACTTTCTAATGCAAATATCTCTTAACTAACATTTACAATTTGACAAGAAAAGAGACAAAAGTACCTTTTTCCCAACACTACGTTTGAGTCCGTTGATGATGATATTGATTCATGATCCTTTTAGGTTCACTCCTGCTATTGATGGCATGCGAATACCTATGGATGATCAATAGGGAACATCAAACGTAATACAATGCATAATAATAAAAAACATTATCTATCTAGCAGATTAAGGAGTACCAGAATATTCACATAAACAATTATATAAATATAGAAAGAAAACATAATATGTTTTTATTGATAAATATAAAAAGGAGAGCTTAAAACCTAGGCCTTGATGTTGGAGGCCTCCTTTGGTGAAAATTTGAGTCCTTCACCAAAGTTCTAAAGCATTCCTTCTTCCGAACACTTAGGCATTATCACAATGCTAGGATGCAAGGGAATGAGAGTTTAGACTAGCCCAACAATGAACAACCAAGCTCTAAAATTGTGGGAATGAGGGATATGAATTTATAGGAATTGAGAAGAGGTTGGGAGCCCATGAAAGAAGGAGGAAGGCCCACTTTCTAAGGGACAAACCCCCCATGGATGATATCAAAGCTCTAAAATCAGAGAGATCAACCCTATCACCACCATTTAACAACCAAACCACCACCCTGGAGCTTCTAGAGGTCGAAGCTTCTCCTCCATTTGAGGAAATACTGCCAAAAAGGGATGATCGCGATTTTCCAAGAAATAAGGGTGCTGGTAGTGCTAAGCCAGAGATGTGAATATGATATCAGTGCGAGCATGACACCAGGAAAAGCGCTGACCCAGGAAACTAGGAATTTGACCAAGTTTCTTCAATAATCTTCCAAGGCAGTTTTCTTGGATCTTTAGGGGATGTCTTAACATATTTCTTCATGGTGGAAACAATGCATAGGATTTGTCAAAGGGAATTTCAGGTTCAGGGACAGGAAAATGAGCACAGTGACAAATTACTGTGTAACACCATTCAACTTGGAATATGTTTCCTATGACCTTTGTATTATATTTTTTACATGGAAAATCAACGAGGGGATGTTACAAACCCCTACCCCTTGGGGAACATCGTCATCAATATTCGATGACACCTATAACCAAAAAAATCCTGAAAACAAAACATACTTCATATGGAGATTTATAACACAACTCGTTGCAATATTTACAATAACCATTGTTGAAAACATGACAATCATACCTTTTACTGGAGCTTTATAACACAAATCATTATGGTATTTACAATAACAACCACATATATACTCATGCACATTTTCTTCAAACAAAAAATAATCATACTGTCTTTGGAGCTTTATAACCACAATTCAATACAATATTTACAATAACATACACATATACATATGCACGTTTGGTTTAAATTGAAAATAAAAGGATACGATACCTGCATCAACAAAAATGGAGTCCAGAGGCTTGTACCTCCACCGTCAAAGTAATACCAGGATTCACCTCCTTCCTAAGAATTCCAAAATCCATTGCCAAAGTCAAAGTCTGCATCCAATTTCCAATGCCACAATCCTTGCATTACTTGTTCTCTGAGTGAACAATTACTGACTCATTGTTCTAGTGAAAACTCCCAATGTGCTTCTGATTCCATCTAGAAATTCTAATGACCAAAACAAATTCATTCCCTAACATTCCCTTCTCTGCTACACAGTCCCTCTAGAAATTTGTTACCCCCTTATGTGTAGTCACACACTTTCAAAGTTCCGCTGGCATCCCCTTCTCTGCTACATAGTCCCTCGGGAAATCCATCCCTTGGAAAGGTTTCCTTAGATCTGAAGGTCCAAAAACGAAGATATATACTTGCCTCAAAACCATCATATTGGTCATAACATTCACATGACAATCAATGGACACTATTGGGTACCATTTTCCCACAATGGAATTTACCCTGAATTCTTTACCATCATATTGTTGCATGTTCCAATTCCTTTTAATTCTGCTAATTCTATGGCAGCCAATTCCAACCACCCAAACCGAGCATTTTCAACCACCCAAACTTGGGCATTTTCCATGATTTCCTGTACCAAGCACATAATTGCCATTAGATTCAAAGGAATTGAAATAAATTCAAATCATACCTCATTGGTAGCTAATCAACAAGGTACACCTGCAATTATGTTTACTTCTTGTCGCAACAAGTCAAACTAACTCTTTGATCAAATCATCATGTATAAATATATCACATCCGGTTAGCTCAAAACTCAACTGTCATAAATCAAAATCATGAATCACTTGCAATCATCATAAATCAAAACCGTAGGTCACACATAACCATCATAATTATAATCATATGCATAATTAAAACTGAAACAAAATACTAATACTTATCTTTCAATCAGTTCTTTGCTTTTGCCTTTGTCCTTTCTGTACATAAACTAGATCGTTTGTCACACCTAGCAAGCGCCCATTTCCTTCTATTATCTTCAATCACATACACATACACAAAGTTTACATCACACACATTCATCCACACATGGTGTACCACACAATACATACACCTATACCCAGTGTACAACACAACATATACACCTACACCTTGTGTACAACATAACACATACACCTACACCTGGTGTACCACACAATGAATACACCTGTCATGATACAATGACTATACAATACATGTAACACAATAAGACATGTACACAACACATGTACCACATGTACACAATACCATATGTACAACATGTATACAAAACAACATGTACAATGTGTACACAACACCGCGTAAAAAAATGTACATAGCACCACATGTACAACATGTACACAATACCTCATGTACAAAACACCACATGTACCACATGTACACAACACCACATGTACAAAAAACCACCTGTACACCATGTACACAACACGACATGTATACCACACCACATGTATGACGTGTACACAACACCACATGTACAACATGTGCACAACACCACATGTATACAACACCACATGTACAACATGTACTCAACACCGCATGTACAACATGTACACAACACCACATGTACACCACACCACATGTACACCACACCACATGTACGACATGTACACAACGCCACATGTACAATATGAAAACGAAGTCAAATGTGCACAACACCACATCTACAACATGTACACAACACCAAATGTGCACAACACCACATGTACAACATATACACAACACCACATGTACAACATGTACATGGAAACAATACTGCACATCCAGAGACCACAGTATCTCTACCAAGAATTCTTGTTTATAGTGTCTTTACAATGCCTTATTGTGTGCATCCACAATCCAAATTTTGGGCCTATGGTTATTTACACCATCCATGCTTGTCCCAACATGCCACAAATCACACCAATTTCATTCCGACGATGTATCCCTCAAAATTTCCTATCCATAATATAAACATAGGCATAGTTATAAGCACATAATATCAAATCATATCCACATGATACTAACCTCATAAATTTGTCAGGGCTACTCTTCCCACTTTATTTCTCATAAAAATAGGAACCTCTTCATTCCATTCACCTGCATAACAATCATTCTTCCACAAGAATGATCCTTGGTGACCCTATCAAAAAATGACATACATACATACATCTATATAATCATTAGCATATTCATAATCACAACAAAAATACCAATGTTCATAAGATCAAGGTTAAGATAACTTCTTATATCCATGCAACACATGCACAACATTGAGAACAACAGTTCCCAGCATAGCCAAGGCATTTGATGCCTCAAATCCATTCACCTTACCTTTCTTGTTACCTTTCTCATGACTATCCTGCCACTGTCCATTTACCCCATTGGACCCAACCAATCCAACTGACTGTCATATCATTTCCTTTAGCTACCCTTATACATGCATTAGGCTTCATCCATATCTTATATTACCCACTCAGTTTCATTCAGCTCCCCCCGAGCTCCATTAAATTTCCTCTTTATCCAACCAATTCCCAAGACCCTCAAAACATAAAAGGCAAGGAAAAGAAAAAAACAATAAGAAAACCACGAAAAAACAATAGCAACACGACACCACAAAAAAATGGCATGGCCATGCACTAGACATAAAAAAAACTACAAATCAAGTGCAAACAAACCACGAAGCATTGGAATCACAAAAAATTAAGCATGCAAAATGAATCAACCCCCATGGGTTCCCAATGCTTCTAAGGGAAATATCAACCGAAGCCTTCTTCAAGATTTCATGGTAGTCTCTTTTTCCATGCAATCAGCTACATCATACTGCCATAAACACACAACTTTCAGTGCATAAATAAACATAATAGTATATCTATTACCTTACATTGTTGTATCTAGCACACTAACCTGTAACTGAACATGTACACATATAATATCTCAAGGGACTCCAATTCCTTGATGAATCCATCCATAACTAGAAACCAACTATTATAATTGTCAAATACATGATCATGAATATAGCACATATCCACATAATGTTAGACAAAATCAAGGTTAAGAAGACTTCATGTATTCATGCAAGCACTCATTCGTTTGGAATGGTGGTTTCCAACATAGCCAAAGGAATTCTCACCCAATTCCTTTCTTTGAATTTTTTCCTTGCTGCAGTTGAGTCTTATTATGTGCTATTACCTCACCCAACGGTTAGTTATATAAATAATTAAATTGTTACCTTTTCACACTACTACCAAGCATGTTTCCCTACAACTATTCACACATTTCAGTGACATGTTCCAAGGATCAAGACATGATGTCTATTAACTTGAAATAAACATTTACCAATATTAACAACCATGTCATAATTAACTCACAATAATTTGTCATAATACTACAACTAGCACCCACTTGCACTCAAGTGCATATTAGTTGTCTTAGCACATATTGTGTTAGTACAACCGTCTTAAAACAATATCGTTACTTCATGCAATCTTATAGAAACATAATCATATCATGAAATTAATCAAATATTCAAATAAGCTGTCAACATAAACCCTTATTGTCCATGTTTTATACTAAGGTAGAATGAGGAAGCTACTATAATGGTCCGATCTCCAATATCCGACTATGGAAATGGGATATATAAAGCTATACTAAGTTTAACCACACTTTCCAAAACTTGATTTTCATTTCTCATACATTTGTAATTGAAAACATACCACATAATCATGCCACTTTTCCATTCCATAGATTTCACGTAAGGCCTATAAGGGGAGTCACGTGAACCGCAGGGAAAATTTTAGGGGCTAATATTCATAAGTGGGCTAATATTCCATGTTTTTTCAAAAAAAAGATTCACCAATTTTTATTTTCCTAAAAATGTATTCTCCCAAATTTTATAGTGTAAAATTATTTTACTGTAAAAACCATTAATATTATATATTTATAATATAAAATAATTAGAAATATAATTTTTTTTACAAAATTATCATCAAACATTTTAAAATTTGGATACTAGGGACTAACAAGATTCTCCAAGGTTGCTGTGACTTTAAGATAAGCTTCCATCCTTAAAATTTTCCCCGGTGAACCGTAGTCCACTACTCTGATATTCATCCCTGATCCTCCATTTCATGAAAAATTACCATGTTAGATAAACCAAATATATGACATAATCAAACTCATATCTCAATGTATCTCAGGGGAGGCTATCACATTTGCACAAGTTAATCTGGATTAGTACGATACAATATCACAAATATATCGACTCATACCTAAATATAATAACTGTAACCATCTGCACATGCTAATCCAGATTACCATGATACATATAACATCTACATAGGTCAATCAATATTAGCACGTTACTTATCATGCATGACTGGACAAAGCACATTCATATGAACACATTGATTAACTAGCTTCTATCATGCATGTAACCACAACAACAATAGGATGACATGCATGTATATAATTATAATAAATATAAAAATCATTAACCATCAATGTACATGCATGCCCAACATACAAATTTGTATGATGATATACTCTTACCACAAGGTCCAATGCTGCAAACTTGCTTTGATAATCTGCATCTCTTGCTCCATCTCAGCCAACATATCAACATTATGACATACCAAGAACATCATGATGATGAAAATTTCGTAATGACCACCATGATGCATGTATAACCTACTATGAATCCATAACCATATATATTTATGTATCGACACCTCCCCTCACATATACTCACTTTCACCAGCTTACCTGAGGTAAACATGATATGAGGGGTATTTATGACCAGACTCAACCTCCTAGGTGACCTTAAGGAAATGGAGTAAAAAAAAAACCTTACTGACTTCCCTCAGGTGCCACAGGTCCCTCCAATTGTAACCCAACCAATCCAGGGGTCCATCCCATGAGCTAACCTGGCCTTTCCCTGATTTCCCCCCCCCAGTTTCTCCCTTTCCAAGGCATCAGTGTGACTAGAACCTCCCAATTGCTCTCATAGGCCTGCATCACTACGATTGTGAACTAATTTACTCAGTGCTATACTAGTGACTGCGAAATTTAAGGCTAGATTCCATGGATGGGGCTAGATATCTGCCCCAACATCCCTATAGCTTTCAGAATTCATAAATTACACAAGGACAATGCTTGTAAAAAAAAAATTACACTAGGACCAGGCCTGACCATCCCCAACTGGGACTGACATTCTGTCAAACACTTGGCAACAATGCAATCTATAGTTCATGAATACAAGAATGAGAATAAGGGACTGGAAATTCATACTAAACTCATCAAGAAGGATCACCACCCACTCCCATTAGGTTTCTTAACATTAATGAGGTCTTCCATCCATAATTCTTTCAGTTACAATTAAAAACATGAAATGAACCATGAATAGAACCAATCATATAACCATGATTATAACCAACATATAACCATATAAATAACCATAATATAATAGCCATTAAAGCCACATAGATACAAGTACACAAGCAATATAACTTAGCTTTCATTAAACATAGGCAAGAGCCAACCAAGTTCGAGACTTGCGCGTACCACCCGACCATAGACATGGCTAAACCATATATTTCTTTTATCCAATCACCCCCGTGCCATATTCCAAGCATGAATGTGGGATATCATGGATAAAAAAATAAAAAAAATCATGGGAATCCATAGGTTAAACCACCTCGAACCTCACCATACTGTGATCTCACCTAAACTAGCACTGAGATCACAAAAACGAGCCAAGCCTCGAATGCCTTCGAACCTCATCACTATCCTTGAGGAATTTTCCATCTCCTTGTCTCTAGGCTTTACTACAATCCACACTGGATCACTAGGCCCTTACTGAGACACCACTCTCAAGCTTTACCATGTATATTGTTAGTGTCAGTCTGGTCATACTGCCATCAGTGATCAAACTTACTCTTTTGCATTTTCATATTAGGAGTCCCATACCATAAATTTTCATCATTCCATTAGGTCATGGATTCATTGATGGTAGTGGTATTTCATCAGTTTTCCCTCATGTAAAACTTGCTGATTCTCCTATCTATGGTCTTTAGTCATGATTCACTTTCACTCCCAATTCATATTATTAGGTCATAGGGTTGGTCTCATTAGGTTCTAGGGTCTCATCATGGTCAAATTAATGAGTCAAGTGTCAATAAACATCAGCAAGGTCATGGGGAGGTCAAATAAACTCAGAGGCACATTATTTGGAAAGATCAAAGAATTGTTCTTTTGAGCTTGATGTAATTTTCATCTCAAAACCATGTTTTGAGGTGAAAACATGGTACTTTGCTTTTATTATCATCTTTTATGTAATTTTATGTCTTCATATGTAATAAGTTGAACTTCAGAAGCTGCTATCTCCACAAAGCCACCTCCCTACATTTCAGAGGTGTTTTCCACAACATTTTCAGTGTAAAATCGTGTTCTAAGTATGTCCATCAGAAAGAGCCTGGAAAGAGCTTTCCAACGGTATATTATACTCTCAAAACTGACTTCTGGATTGCAAAATATGCCTAAGTGAACAAAAGTCCCCAATAGCCTAACCTTACCCCTTTTCTCGTTTGTCCCTTAGACTTTATTTCATATAATTTTAAAGTTTTTCATTATAATCCCCTTCTTTCAACCTGATCGCATCCCCTTTCTTGCGATCTGGTTGCACCCTTTCCTCCGATCGCAATCGCATCATCGCATTCCCTTCCCCTAATCCATCGCATCACACAGTTTCGAAATGCTGATGCGATTAAACCACTTCTGATTGAGAAAATCCGATGAGATTGACCCCCTCTGATCATATCCTGATCGTTGATCTTCTCAACGATCCAACGACCCACATGTAATAGCATCGCAAACTTCGCAGCGCTCCCAAACTTTTTCCCCACTCCTTTGATTTCTTTCGATGCGATTGACTCCCGCCGATCGCATCTCCACCGTCGATCCGCCCTTCTGATCGGACGACTTGCAAGCCATCACATCATTGCAATCGACATTTTTCCCATGACACTTCACTCCCGCTCATCCGTCGATCTCGATTGCGATTCCTCCCTTGGGTCCCACCAAGCCTTCCGCCCTTTCCAAAGATATGGGATTTTTCTTGTGTTAACCCATTTTTCCATTTCACTTAAAATTTTTCTCTATCGCAAAGTCTTCGCCCATCTCATTATCATTCCTCTCGATATGTTTTACCCTCACACATTGGTTTCTGCCGATGCGATTGATCGCTTATCACCCATCGCAATCGGCGATTTCCATAAGTCTAAACCCGCTCCCCTTCTTGTCCTGATTTGTGATTGCGATTTCCCCATGAGACTCCCTCTATACACTATCACATCGCTAGTTCTCAATCACATTGTGATACAACACTTCCCCTCTTCCGATTGCGAGTTGTGATTGCGATTTGCGATCGCATCATGAGCCCACCATACTTTCCTTTTCTCTTTTTCACCCAAAAGGGGACTTTTCTTCATTAAATAGAGATTTCATTTTTATTGGTTCCAAAGGGCATTTCTCGGCATAAAAGGGATTTTCAACAAAAGAAAAGAAATAGTCAAGGCCGAGAGCTAAAATACAAACACAGAGCACGAAAACAACGATAAAAAAGAGAAACGGTTCTAAATTTTTCTTCCTTCTCCTCTGTTCGAGCAACTGCAAATTCTCCAGATGGTCAATAGTATTGTTTCTCCTTCTTTTCAAGAGCAAATTGTTGGTCTTTTTCCTATATTCAGATTTTGGTTCCTGAGCTGGTGAAACAACTCCTTTTTCTGTGGATCTACTCCCCTCAAATTATGTATATTTAATGTAATTCTTCATCATTTGTAAGGGGGGAAAAAGTGTGGAATAAGTTGGAAATCATTGAGGACGCTCTGTGCTCCATTTGTAATAGTTTGGCAGGGAATTAATAAAGAAATGTAGCATTGATTTGTGGGATCCCTGTGGTATGGATTTTAGCATTATTCTTTCTTTTGTGTTCATCTGTTAATTGTTACGTTTTCCATTCATTTCATTCATATCTCTGGTCAAATGTTTTCAAGATAGATAGGTAGAATCCATTGTATAATGCTCTGCCTTGGGAAATCATTCAATACTCTATGTTTTCTTCTGTTTGAAAAGGATCCATCTCCTATGCCATTTTCAGCTCCTCACTAGTCTTAAACATTCCATCATTATTTAAACTGAATTGTTAAAATCACTGCCTACCTTGCCCCATGAAATACCTTGTATCTCTGAATTAATTCGCCAATTTCAAACTGCCCAACCCATCTAATCCTACAACCCTGAAAATTTATAAAAACATTTCCATTTATTATACCTAGCCTAAAATCAGTCAGTTACATTTCATTGAATATCTTTCCCAGAGAGAGTCCTCTCCTGACCTTGTAGGGCTAGCTACAAGGCTGAGCGTGGTTTGAGGTTACCCTGATTTGCCTTCCTTCAACCTGAGGTTCAAGTTAGGTACTAATATATACCACAAAAACTAGTCAAGGGATTCCTAAGCCTTTGGGAATGAACCTGAGACCACCTCCACCCTAGATTCCGAAACAATCCAACAATTCCAAAGCTAAGAAATGAGAATAATCTCATCACACCATGGATATCCCGAAAAAGGAAAGGCAAGGATGAAAACCACTGTCAAAACCAGAAAAAACCATGCCACCGAGAAAAAAATAACCAAATACCAACATGCACATACCATGCATATCAAAGCCATATAGGAAATCATACATGTAATATGTTACATGCAAGTATTAATTATGAAGCTGCTTGATCCTGCTCTTCCTTGATTTTTATTTGCTTTTCTTTCTTTTCCTTGTCCTTCCTTTGCTTTCTTTTCCCTTTCTTGGTCCAATGATGATATTATCCAAGAAAAATCTAAGTGTGCAAGAGTGTGAGAGGGATAGAATAGAGAGAGAGCTCCAAAACTAAACAGACAAAAGTTACCAACTGATTCTCAAAAGCCTTTTTATCAATGAGGCCACTATTTTCTTCATTTTCCATTATTTTCCTTCAATTTCCTCCCCACCTGCAACTTGTAACCTTTCAAATTCCTTTAATCCTAATTTCCTTTATTTTCATAAATAAATGTGCCATTATTTAGTTCCTTTTATTTTTTTTTAATGTTTTTTAAAATTTTCAAAGATTTCGCCATTGCCTTTACCAATTTCCCCTTATCCATAAACACATCCATTGATTCCCACTAGGATATCTTTTCCCAACATTCAACTTGGAATAATTGTCCCTTAACTATGGTCTTATTTTTGCCTTTATTAACTTTTATTACATGAATGTTTAACCTGGGTCTGTTACAGAACCCTCCCCCTTGGGGAACACCCTCCTCGGTGTTAAACCACACCTATACCTTAGCAAAACCATTGAAAAGCAAACATACTAACCATGGAGCTTTATAACTTAACTCAATGCAATATTTACAATGAATAACCTGCTCAAAATCAAAAACCATCATGACAACATGATCATATAACAACCATACTGCTTATTGGTGCTTTATAACTTAGCTCATGGTGGTATTTACAATAGAAACCATACATAAATATGTACAAATACCAAAAATACTTTGCCTCAACTGACAAGCAATGAAGGATACATATCCCACATATGATCCGCTATCTCTCATGTAGTCTCTTCGGGCCTAAAGTGCTTGCAATACACTTTAACTTTCTCTATGGCTCTATTCTTGAGCACGAGTTGTTTCCGCTGCAATATGCACTGAGGTTCGGCTATAATTCTCATTATTACTCTAGCTGTAATACAAAACAATCAATAACATGATCAACATCCTTTACATACCTTTTAAGTAATGAAACATGAAAAACATCATGGACTTTCACTGTTGGAGGCATTGCAATTTGATAGGCCACTGGTCTAATCCCTTAAGGATCTCAAAAGGCCCGCAATACCATGGTGCCAACTGGGAACATGATCTAATCCTCAAGGATATATTCTTGGGATTGATGCACAAATACACATATCCACAACCCGAAACTCCTTAAATGCCCTGTGATGGTATGCATAACTCTTCTGCCTATCTTGTGTTGCCTTAAATTCTTCTTTATAATTTGAAGCTCCTCTTCCATTTCTGCCAACATGTATGGTCCAATAAGTATCCTATTCATTGGATCACTCTAGCTAAAGGGAGTATTACAACTCCTCCCATACAATGCCTCTAAAGGACTCATCCTCAAATACTCTTGAAAACCATTTTTGTATGCAAACTCAACCAATGGAAGGTACTCTAATTTCCTCTACTGGTGCATGACATACATCCTCAACATATCCTCTAGGATCCTATTGACTCTCTCCGTATATCCATATGTCTAGGAATGATAGGTTGTACTGAGGGCCAACTTTATCCCCAATCCCGCAAACAACTCCTTCTAAAACTTGGAAGTGAACTTGGCATCCCTGTCCAATACAATATTCTTTGGAACACCATGTAATCTCACAATATCCCTGATGAATACCTATGCCACCTCACTATCTGAATATGTAGTCTTCACTGGAACCAAGCGATCCACCTTGCTCAACTTGTCAACCAAAACCATGATAGAATCATGATGCCTCACAATCCTCATAATACCTGTAGTAAAATCCATGGAAATGACCTCCCATTTCCATTCTTGAATCGAAATAGGCTGCAGTAGACCACCTGGATCCTAGCACTCAGTCTTCACCTGCTGACTATCCAAACATCTAGCCACAAACTATGCCACATATCTCTTCATATTCGACCAATGGTAGAATTGATTCAATTTTGTTAATGTCTTCTGATATCCTGGGTGACTTGAGTATGGATTGATATGAAATTTCCTCAAGACAAGCTTCTTGATCTCATTTTCATCTGACACATAAATCTTGTCCCTAAATCTCACCAAATCATCTGTCGTGAGATGATAGTATGCATCACGAACACCTGTACCTGTACCTGCACCTATACCTATAATTCGCTGTAATATATCCCTGAGCTCTACTTACCTCTTATCTTTCTGTCCTACCTGTAAGATCCGATCTTGTAAGTCCATACCATAGGAACTCATAGCTGCTATATGGTTCACCCATACTTTCCTACTGAGAGCATCTGCAACCTTGTTCTCCTTTCCCTTAATGTATATGATCTTGAAGTAAAACTCACTAAGAGTGGCCAAACATCTAGCTTGCTTGACATTCATATTCGGTTGGTCAAATAAATATCTCAACCCTCTATGATCACTCAATAATACAAATCTCCCACTAAGAAGATAACGCCTCTACATTTTCAACGTGTGAATAATAGCTACCAACTCAAGATCATGAGTCGTGCAGTTCTATTCATGCTCATTAAATTTCCTGGACTCATAGCTTACCACTTGTCCCTCCTGCACAAGGAATCCACCAAGTCCTCTTTTACAAGCATCTGTGCACACCACAAATTATTTATCCGGATCTGCACTCTTAAGAACTGGAGCATTGGTCAACAACTACTTCAAATGCTCAAAAATAACTCCACATTCTTTTTTCCATTCAAACTGCTTACCTTTCCTCTATAAATATGTAATAGTATATGCAATGTGTGAGAAGATCCTAATGAACCTCTTGTAGTAACCTACTAATCCTATAAATGACCTAACTTCCTCCACATTCTTAGTAGCTTCCCATTCCATGACGACTTTTATCTTTTCTGGATCTACTGTTATGAATTCCTTGGAAACAACATGTCCCAAGTAGTGTACCTCAATTTGGAAGAAACTAAACTTGCTAAGATTAGCACATAACTGATGCTCTCTTAGCAATATCAACACTGATACTAAATTCTCGACATGCTCTTCCTCATTCTTAGAATATAACGAGATGTCATCAAAGAATACAATAACAAACTTGTCCAGATAAGGTCACAACACACTATTCATCAAACACATAAATGTAGTTGGGGAATTATTAAAACCCAATGGAACTACAAAAAACTCATAATACCCATACCCGGTCCTGAAGGTAGTCTTGTAGATGTCCTCTTCTTTGATGTGTACATGATGATATCCTAATCTCAAGTTGATCTTAGAGAACATTGCTTCTCCCTTCAACTGATCAAAGAAGTCATAAATCCTCGTCAATGGATAGAAATAATCATATAACCATGCTTATAACCAACATATAACTATAGAAATAAACATAAGATAACAACCATGAAAGCCACATAAATACGAGTAAAAAAGCAAGAGAACTTAAATTTCGTTGAACATAGGCAAGATCCAATCAGGTTCAGGACTTCCACATACCACCCGACCATAGACATGGATGAACTAAATATTTCTTTCAGCCAATCACCCCCGTGGCATATTCCAAGCATGAATGTGGGATATTATGGATAAACCAATAAAAAAACAACCAAGGGAATCGAGGGGTTAAACCACCTCCAACCTCATGATACGATGATATCACCTAAACCGACACTGAGATAAAAAATTGAACGAAACTTGGAATGCCTTCGGATATCATCCTTACCCTTGAGGAATTTTCCATCTCCTTGTCTCTAGGCTTTACTACAATCCACACCGAATCACTAGGCCCTTATCGAGGCACCACCCTCGGGATTTACTATGTATCCCACCAAAACTAGTTAAGGGATTCCTAGGCCTTAGGGAATGACCCTGAAACCACCTCCGCCCCGGATTCCGAAACCATTCGACAATTCTAAAGATCAAAACCGAGAATAATTCCATCACACCATAGCTATCTAGAAAAAAGGAAAGGAAAGGATGAAAACCACTGTCAA
Organism: Pinus albicaulis; assembly: GCA_034641835.2. Taxonomy (NCBI): domain Eukaryota; kingdom Viridiplantae; phylum Streptophyta; class Pinopsida; order Pinales; family Pinaceae; genus Pinus; species Pinus albicaulis. Next base: position 1,036,752,674 of record CM076577.1, on the reverse strand, counting down.
AACTTGGCAAAACCATTCCACCGACAAAAAAAATAAACAAATAACAACATGCAAATACCATGCATGTAAAAAACAACTAGGAAATCATACATACAATATGTTACCTGCATGTATTCCCGTTGAAGCTGCTTGATCCTTCTCTTCCTTTCTTGTTCTTTACTTTCCTTTCCTTTCCTTGTCCTTCCTTTTCTTTTTTCCCCTTGCATGGTCCAATGCTGATATGCTCCAAGAAAAATCTAAGTGTCCAAGAGTGTGTGTGAGAGAGAATAGAGAGAGAGCCCCAAAACTGAACTAACAAAAGGTACCAACCGATCCTCAGAAGCCTTTTTATCAATGAGGCCTCTATTTTCTTCATTTTCCATTATTTTCCTTCATTTTACTCCTCACATGCAACCTGTGACCTTTCACTTCTTTTGCTCCTAATTTCCTTTATTTTTACAAATAAATGTGTGAAAAATACCTTTTTTCCTTTTCAAATCTTTAAGCATTTCCTTTTCCAATTTCCCCTTAGCCATAAACACATCTAGTGATGCCCACTAGAATATATTTTCCTAACATCCAACTTGGAATAAGTGTCCCTTAACCGTGGTCTTAATTTTTCATTTATTAAATTTTATTACATGAACTTTTTACCCAAGTTTATTACAATTTATCCCATCCAGTCCAAGTGTTTGAACCTGGAAGCTCTGATACCACCCTATGGTATCATATATCACCCAAAGAGAACATAACCCATTCTGATACCTCCCTATAAATTCCCCTTCCCACATTTACCCAATTTCACTAGCTTGCAAGGGTAAACATGAGACGAGTGTCACTATGACATGACCCAACCTCCTTGTTCAATTTAAGGAGGTAGGGATTGCAAAATGACCACATAGTGACATCCTACATGGACTAAATGATACTCAGAGGTTGAACAACCACCCCAGGTGGCCAAACCCTGAGTTGGAACCCTTTTTATTTTCCTTGGGCCACAACCACACCCATAACAAGGCATGCATATGGTTACGAGGCTATAATCACAGTCATAAGCCTAAATTCCAATGGTCATGACCTAAGATATTCAGTTTTAAGCATGCGGTCATGGGATCTGTGCCACCATTTCAGGCCAACCTCTAGACCACTGCCCAAAATTTCCTTAGACTTTCTAGAATGCAATCAAAGGTGCTAACGATGCTAGTTAATCAAAACTCAAGAAAGAACTTGAACCAAAAATTCCTAATTCATAACAAAAATTTCGTGAAACACATGGTAAACATGTAAGCTACTTGTCATGCATGCATAGATGATCATAAGAGACTGATATTCATCTGAGAATCACCAAGAAGGCTCTATGCCCTCTCCACATAGCTGCAACAACAATTGTTAGTCCATATAAGAAAAAACCATTCGATTAATAAAAAATTCATGACAAGATCCATAGATGGTACACATCATATAACCAACATTAACCAGAAATAACCAACATAGGAACCATGGAAACTCAACCATAATATCACAAACATAATCACTACAAATGCTCATAGATCACAATAGGAAAATGTCTCATATTAACATATGAAAATGCCAACCAAGTCAGGGACATCCACGTACCACCCGACCATAGATTGAGCTGAACCAAATCTATCTTTCAGTTAACCACCGTGCCCCATATTCCAAGCATGAATGTGGGATATCATGGAATAAACCAAGACAAACCAACTAGGGCTTCCAGAGGCTAAACTACCTCAACCCTCAACCATAGTGATTCCACCTCTACAATCTGTTGGACATTGGATAAACCAACACTCCCTGTATCCAACCTAAATGCAATGGAGGCTGGAGTCCATTTTTAAACTAATCCCATCGCAAATTTTGAGGAGACCATTGCATAATAAAAATCTTGGCATCACTACGTGACTGAATATTTTCAAGTTGAAGCTGCTAAGATAGAGTTTCCTCAAACTCAAGCTTGATATGCTATTTTGTCTTATTAGGCTTTACCCATTTTTGTCTTTTATGGGTATTTGTAATATTTTATCTGAAATAATTTGTAAGTGGAAGTCCTAGTGTCAATTGTGGAATATGTAAGGTCATTAGTTAGAAAAGGACATAAGAGGTCAAAGAGTCATGATGGGAGTCCAAAGGTCATAAAGGGATATGGATGATCATCTCATATGTTATAAATACACCCTCATAACTCATGTAAAGGGCTTGCGTTTGAAAGTTTGGGAGATTTTTTTGGAGCCTTGGCTTCTCCTATTTAGAATAGGAGGATTATATTTCTTTAGAGAAGAAAATTTTGGTTTCATGTTCCACTATTGGGGCTAGTGTCTTTTCAATTATAAATGTATAGATGGAACTTTCACTTTTAATAAAATATCAGAGTCGACATATCTTCATGCATATGTTGTTAATGTAGTAAGAATATTCTTATTATGTTTGTGATACATGTTATTTCATTTATATTAATTCTTATGAACTAATTCATTTTCTTTAGTATGAATCTTGTTGAATGCATATTATGTTATTTCGATCATGGTTATATTGTGAACTGTTTTGCAGGTTAACATATGATTCCTTTTATTGCTTGTGAATCTCTTTTAATCTAAGTACTATTAAATGCTTCTAAGGGGCTCACTCCCCCCTCTTTAATGCGATTACCTCTCACACATTACACTTGAAACTTCACAAAATTCATACACTTGTTTCCATCAAAGTCACGTATACATCATTCTATGTGTTTATTGTAGCCAAGGTACACTATTAAAAACCACCACTTCAGAAACTGGTCGTATTATGGTTGGGGATCCTACTCCAAACTATGCCAGGGGTATAATTGGGAATTCACATTGGGGAAACCCCCTCCCCTCTTGGAAACTTATAACACCATCAATAGGAACATGAGTACCAATAAAAAAAATCAAGTGGAAAAATCCACAACACCATGGTTATCCAGGAAATGGAAAGGAAGTCTAAACCACTGTCAATGTAGGAAAATGTCCATGCCAATGACAACACATAAAAATAAAATCACATGTATATACCATGCATCCATAAATAAACACGGAAATCACACATGCAACATATTACCTTGTCAAACAATCCAATTGTTCCCTTGCACTTTCCTACTTTCATTTTCCTTCTTTCTCTACTCCAAGTGAATTCTAAACATGCTCCAAGAATGCTCCAAGATTTCTATAAGTGTGCAAGAATACAAGAGAATGAAATAATTAATGAGAGCTCCAAAACTATACTGACCAAAGGCTCAACTAGCAAAAGCTATGAACTAATCTGTAGAAGCCGTTTTACCACTGATGCCTCTATTTTCTTCATTTTATTTCATTTTTCCTTAGATTAATCTTGCATGAAAATATGTGTCTATTCACCTTCCATTTCTCCTATTTTCCTTTATTTCATAAATAAAATGCCAATTATTTCCACTTTTCCAATTTCCATAGCCATAAATAAACCAAAAGTGATCCCTGCTTTAATGTCTGCTCGCCATTCAAATTAGAATACATGTCCCATGAACTTGGTATTAATTTTTTTACTTGGAAAATCAACCAGGGGCTGTTACATAAACAAAATTATTATGGCCTCCTAGTTAAATTCACTTGCAAAATAGGAATGACAAACTAATTAAAAATTGGAAATCATGTCAGCCTCAAAAAATAAATTGTTTTTTGGCTCCAAAATTTAAATTTGAGGTCTAATCCCTCCTAATGTCAAGTTAGATTCCCCCCTCTAGCAGTGTCATTGGCCATTATAAATACAAAGGACCATATTCCCTCCAAGAAAAAAAGTACATGAACATCCTTGGCAGAATTTTCCTGCGGCTTGGAGTAGTCACACTTAACTAGAGTAGATCAAGTTCTAAAGTTTGTTTGTAATTACTTTTCTTATCCTTAGGTGATTGGCTTTGTTAGCTTATAAGGTCATATGAGCAAGTGTTTTATGGTTTTTTCTAACCCTATTCTTGGAAAACTGTGGAAATTGTGGTTGAGGCATATTCTCAAGCTCAAATCTGAGGTCTAAGGAAGATTTTGGTAGCTGATATGAGACATTTTTTGTTGGATTTCCTAAGGAAAGTCCTAGACGTAAGGTAAAGTGATCTGAGATAGTTTTTCCTGAATTCCGAGGTTGTTTGTAACCTAATTATTTCACTTACTAAAGGACAAACTCACACTTGTATGAGCTCATATTTTTTTGATCTATGAATGAGGTTGAGTTTCTTTGTAAGATGTTAGGATTAATATGAGAATATTTCAGATTCACCTGAGTAGTATATATGGGGTTCGTTGTGGGTTTTTTGACTTGTTCTAAGGCTTAATTTGGTTCAACCCTGTGGCACAATATCTAAATATTTTTGTGGATAAACTAGATGACATAAAAAATCATCTATTTGGGCATCCTTTAATATTTTATAAGGCCGTCTTTGTTGATAAAGTGAAGCCTAATCTAACTCTTCCTGTGGCAACATTGACTAATTTTCTGAGGCAACTTTTCCTGGAGGGCATATTTTCTAGGATGATTCGAAGAGGTATGTTACATTAATTTTTTTTGGGACTTAGAACTTCATTAAATTTTTTGGTGGCTCATTGCTAGATAAACCTTGCATTTAAGTGGTCTAATTTGCACTACTTTGAAGAATTAATATTTTTCCTCTACGGAAATCTACTAAGGCATATTGAGCCTCTTCTTCTTAATTTTTGAAGTTTGTGTGTCTCTCATTTTAGTCAATTATGTGTTGGTTTAACGGTTAAATTTTGATGGCATATTCTGAGTTTTGGGCTAATTTTTGAGGCCTCCCACTATGATAAGGTTTAAAACCTTAGTCCAAGAATGAATTTGAAGACAAACCTTATTCGTGTTCATTATCTTTAGACAAAAATACTGAGGCATCTTTAGGTCTTAATTTATTTATTTTTTGATTGAATACATATGTAAAATCATAAAAAATATAAGGGTTTGTTTCATTTGGGTCTAAGAAAAGAGGCTTTTTAGTCAATATTTTAAAAATTTAACAAGAAAAAGTAGTTCTGAACTCTATTATACATAACAAAGATTTGAAGTATATCAGGGGTCATGTCTTTTGGGTAGTAGATTTGACTAATTCCAATAGTAGATTAAGAAGATCATCACAAGGAAGCATGGCTATAAAACCTTCAACAGATTCAAAGACATCTTGAGTCATATCCTTGTTAGTCAATGACATTCTCTACATTAACATAATTGAGGTATGATTTGATTGAAAGACATTATCAAGTATTGCAATATGAAGTGAAAATTGACAATATACAAGGGTCATTTTTGTAGTTAGACAGTTGATTGTACATCTGAATCATACATAAGTAGTAAAGGGATTTATTGAAAATATTTGTAAGTGGGTCATTGTCCCTAGTAAAAGAGACCATAATTTATATCTCTATTTTATTTTTAGGGTGATTGGGTGGTGCAAAGCAAGACAATGGATTATCCTTCAGGTTGTAGCCTAAAAATACTTCAGGTTGCAGGGCATTGTTAGGGAAATTTTAAGCTTGCAGGGTGTTGGTGAATCCTTTCAATTGTAGCTGATAAAGCTAGGGCAATGACGTGTCCTTCCACTTGGAGTTTGTAAAACCAGGGTGTAGGTGCATCCCTTCAGTAGTTGGAGCTTCCTCATAAATTGAATTTATTTCTAGAGTACTAGGAAGTTGGAGCTTCCCCTTTAGTTGGAGTTGAGGTTTTTGTACTCATAAATTATTAGAAAAAAATTCAGTGGTTTTTCTCCTGGAATGGTTTCCACCTAAAAATATTTTGTGAAATGCTCTTATGATGCATTGGTGATCATATTTTTGTTTTTCATGCTTTAAAATTTTATAATTAACTAATTATAAGTGAAATAATAATTCACCCCCCTCTTATTATTCACAAAAGGAGACATACCTTAACAACTATAGAAATTTTGTGGTTAATTCCTTGTCAGATAGTTGCCCCATATTGATTTCATAGAACTCCTTGGAATTACTATCATAACACCTCTCAGACATGTACTTTCTCCTGAAATTCCTTTCAAACTCCCTCCAAGACAATTATTCTTCTTGAATTTTCTTGGAATTCTTTAGGTATTCCCAATAGATATATGCTTTTCCTCTTATGCTAAAGGTGGTTACCATTAATTTAATATTTTCAAAGTAATTATGTACTCTGAAAAAATTCCTCATTCCTAGTAGCCATGCCTCTGCTTCTTCATCCTTCTTCACTTCTCCATAAAATGTATAAGTCTTTTCCTTCTTAATTCTTCTAACATGTAGTCCATTCTCTTATTTTTTACTAGTAGTGCCTTTTAGTTGCAACACTATGTAGTTGCTTAGGACTTCCTATCCTTCTATAGGGAGTGCTAATAGGAGTTCCACCCCTCACGATATCTTCCCTTCCTTGTTGGTGTCTTTTATTGGATCAAATTACCTATGTACCATCAATCTTCAAATCTAGTTTTTCAAGTTTTGATGAACTTTTCTGAAACTTGTAGCTCACTCCTAATGCATACTTATTTTTTCTTTGTAGGTCTAATAGGCATTGTAGTATCACTGCATTCATCTCTGCCTGCCTTTCTTGGGCCCTAACAAGTTTCTCATTGTTATCTTTATAACTCCTCAATTCAACTCTCAAAATTCTAAGAGTATCCTTTCGATCAGGGAAACATTCTTCTCTTCCTTCCTCCACTGATTCCTCTTCATGTCCATGCTAAGATCTTTCATTTCTATATTGCAACATTCTACTACACACAAGTATTAGCCAATCATTAAGGTCAATAACATGTTTATTATCACCTTGGTAATATTTCTATAAGAACAAGGTGATGAGGTAATCTTAAACATAAAATTCCAAGTCAGTGTATCTGTAAAAATAACTAGACATATTAGAAACAACATTTTAGTCAACATGTTATCCACAAGTCAAATGTTATAAGAAAAACACCACAACATTAACATTTAGCTACTATAGTTTGTAATACAACTCTTTAATTATATTATACTATGCCCACTTTATTTATTACTAAGGCCATTAAGGTCCAAGAAAGGACCATGTTGTGATACCACTCTATAACACTCCCTCCCACTCCCTTGGATAAATCAGGGAAGATGGAAGGTGTTACTTTCATTTAACCTATTTTCCAATGTATCATCATGGAAATGGGGTCACAATTTCATCTTTTATCAACTTATTTAAAAATTCTATTAAACACCACCATTGTGTTTGGCTCATCAAGGATTTTTTTGCAATATAAGTTTTACCAGAAAATGATGCTAGGTTTAGAAGTTATGGCCATTTCAAACTTGGACCTTTTTAAACACTGCCATGTTAGTATAACCGTCATTAGAGAAATTTTGAGGTCTAAAATGGGCCTCCTAAGAAAAATATACAACCAAAATAAACTTTATAAGAACCAATAGGATTCAAGATGACAATGTCAACCATGGGGGATGATTCTCCATTTTTGAAGTAAAAAAGTTAAAATATAAAAAATAATAAAATAATAAAGTACTTTCTGAACTCGTATTTTCAAATTATATCTCTAAGGTTTTACTCAAATTTCAATTTGGAGTACTCGTTGTATGAAAAATTTAATTCCTCATCCAAGGATTACCCATGTTGCATACTTTCGATGGACCCCGCTACATGAAAAATGAGAAATACATAAAAAACATGATTGGAATCACATTTTTTCATGTATTTCTCATTTTTATTGTAGCTGGGTCCATAGAAAGTATGAACATGGGTAATCCTTGGATGAGGAATCAAATTATGCATCCAACGAGTATTTCCGCTCGAAATTTGAGTAATCCTATAGGGAGATAAGTTGGAAATATGAGTTGAGAAAGTAGTTTTTTTTTCCCTCTAAAATTTGATGATGTAATCTAATATTATTTTATTATTTCCAATATTATTTTATAATTTCCTTAGGAGGCCCATTTTAGACCTAGAAATTCCCCTAATTACTACCACGAGGTTCCCACATGGCAACTTATGTCCCCTGTTATGCCCAATGTGGTAAGACACTTCTTCTGTACCCTGCCACATCATCTTTCCCTCAAATCTACTGTGAAAACACAAGTCCTCTGGAGGTCTTGAGGGCGTAAGGGTCGAGATGACATCATGATGACATATCTCACCTTGACTTGTTCCCTCTATACTCTATTCACACCATGATATGACTACCTTGAGGTCTTGAGGGCCGAGATGATGTCATATTGACATCTCTCACCCTTGTCCCGACCTGCTTCTAATTTCACATGCCACCTTGGGTTCAACCCTACAAACGGGCCATGATGAGACATAAAATTATCTTCCACTTAACATGAAATTCCTCCCTCTCTCAACCAACATGATTGGGAAACACTTTTTTCAACCGAGGTGAGATGGAAATCCCTCCATTAATTGATGAGTATTTTCTCCATCATGTGTCTAAGCTTTAACAAAAATCCTAACAACACTTTGGGGATTATGCCCCTTAGTAAATTTCCTCTTGACACTTTAAAAAATTACAATAATCTCTAAGTTCCTACACAAACACATGCATATATTATGTGTATGAGGATGCCCTTTATTCTCTATAACAACCTTGGGTTAAATGTTCATGTAATATAGGTTAATAAAGGAAAAATATTACCAAGATCATGGGACATGTTATAGCATAATTTGACTCAGCTAAAAGTCAAGAGAGGTTTTGAGAAATTCAAGGTTGTTGAGACATTTAGATGGACATAAGTGAGATAGGGATTCTTGTGCTCTTGTCTAAAGAGATGGTATCAACTGGAAAGTGCAAGCATACACACTATTTGAATAGGGGCCTCAGACAGTCCCGATGGATGCATAGGCTTGCTAGTCCAACGCTTTAGTGATTCACGTTGTATGCACATGGATGAAAGGATGCCAAGTGTACCTAAAGAAAAATTTACGTTTTCACCTTGGAAATGGACTAAGATCATGCATAAACTACTATTGTTGGAAATTCATATTCAAGGCCAACACTCAAAATAAATCACTCTACAGAGAAACATGGAATAGAAGAAGGTGAACTAGAATCTCGTAATCTGTCAAACCTTGGTCTTAATGTTCTCGGACGGGGTGTCAAAGACTGGAAAAGCTGAGTTTAATATGGCGCCATATAGTCACAAGTTTGGGCCTAGCATCAGTGACTCAACATTGTAGGGTTTTGAAGGCCTTAGATGGTTTTTATATAAGTGATCAAGGTCTTACAGTTGTAGGCGAACAATACAAACAACTTGAGAAGTGGAATCTTCGGTTTTGTGAGGGTTTGACAGACAAAGGTATGACAACAATAGAAATTGGTTGTGCAAAGACACTGAAAGTTCTTGGAATTGTAGCATGTGAAAGGATAACTAATAAAAATATGGAAGATGTTGGAGTTCACTGTCACTCTCTTGAAAAATTAACCCTGGATTCTGAGTCTATTAATGATGTTGGATTGCTGGTAATAGCTCAGGGTTGCACTGCTTCAAATTATTTGCACTTACAGTGTGTAAATTTCATAGACAAAGCCCTAAAAGCTATGATTAATCACATATGATCAGTGGGAGATCATATTTTCACATGCGTTTAAAATTTAAAGAGTTGAGCAAGTATACTGATGCAAATGAAAAGTCGAAGTTTAGAAAATGCACATACTCTTAGGACAACGAATTTTAATTTCTTATTTTGGGCAAAGGGAGAAAATTTTCAAAAATCCTCATCATGGGTTTTTTGCAGAATATTCCCAGTTGACTTTATCGCAGAAATTTTTCAAAAATTCAAAGTGGTTTAAGAGATTTTATGAGTTATTTAAAAGCCAGTTTTTCCAAAAATGTCTTGCAAAATTGGGTTTGAGTCATTCTATGGGAATTCAATTTGCATGATGACAATTTCCTTCTCAGACAAGACTTAGAGTTTAAGAAAATTTAGTTTATGTTGATTCTAAAAGGCCAATTGGAGATACTCAACTGCAATGGAAATCAAAATTTTTGAAACCCGACTGATAGAATCAACATAAACTCGGTTATGAAAACTCAAAGATGATCACTTGGAATTCAGATGATATTTAAATAAAACTAAGTACAGTAAGATTGTAATTTTGAGTCCACACAATCACAAAGATCAATGAGGCTTTGTGAAAAAGAAGAGAAGCAAACAGGTTAAAGTTCTACCATATCTCATAGAATCAGATATTTGCATCATTCATGTCCATAATTAATGCTTTCTCGACATCACAAACTGCTTGGAACTTATGTGAGAGAGTGCCCCCATAGAGTGGTTTGGCTTGAACCACTATTCATAGATCGACGACTACGATGCAATGCGACATCACTCAGCCTTTTTTCAAGAAACTACTACAGGTGCTCCCATAGGCAATAATTGGTTTTCAAAACCATGTGCGCTTTTGTCGATATGCATATGAGTACAATGGTGGGACCCAAAATGTATTATTTGTCCTTATTTTACTTGCAGCAAGTTGAGCTTTTATTTTGGTTTTATATTATATATTATATATAATATTAAAACTGCTATTTGTAAATTTAATTTATTCAAAATTTCCTAAACTACTTCAAGAATTAGTTTTAAAACTGATCATATTAATTAGGAAGTTAGATTAGATAGCAGATATAAAATCAGAGGTAAGAAAATGGGAAAGGGTTCCAAGTTTTGGACCTCTGGAGGACTATAATTTTGTACTGAATTTTCTGAAAATTAATGAAAGAAGATCAAGTTTCTTGCACCTGTTGATGTTGATGCGTTTTTCCAGTTTCATCATGTGTTTATTCTTCTGTGAATGAAGTGAAGTATTGTAGTTGCGGGTCTCTTTTTACAGTTTGTAAGTAAGAGTCCTTAATGTGCACTCCTTCACTCCAACTATTTTCTCTCTATAAAGTTCTTTATGAGATTTAAAGTGATAGATTCTGTTATCCAGCATATCATTTTAAGTTTCCATTCCATTTTCTTCCTTCCATTTCAAGTAATATCAACATATAATGGCATTGTGAAATATTTCATTATATCGGATCATTGAGGATTATAAATAATTAATTTCCAAAGGTGCTTAACAAAGAACATCTGATTTCTTAAATTCGTGACATATATTTAAAAATTTCTTGGGCACGAATTCCTTATCACAACCAAGGGTTTGTTTCTTGAGATACAACATTTTTTGGCGCCGTTGACGGGGAATGAAGAAGCAAAGTTCATTTCCCTGGGTTTTCTTTCTATTTCCTCTGGTTGTTCAGTGAGGAGGAAATATTAGGCTGTGTTTATTATTTTTCAAAATTATGGCTTTCAAAAGGCCTCACACGAGGTCAGATACCTCACAGCAAAAAGTCTCTACTTTGTACGATCCAGAAAAATTGGTTTCTAAAAAGGCTCAGAAACAAAAAAACCCCTTCGAAACCTGATCCTACATTGTCTGCTCCTGGCAGTAGGTCTCATAATCCATTATTCTTAATGGTGAACAATATTTAGATATAAAATTTGGTTGTTTATTATTCACCCGGCGACTCCACTGATGAAGGTTCCATTAGATGAAGAATTTTGCTGGCAAGAAAATGAGAAAGCATCATGGAAAAAACATGTATTAGAGTTTCAATTTTTAAAGGAGGTTCTATTTTCCCTTATATATCAAGAATATTGTTTCCTGCTTTAAATTATCAGAAGATTGTAAAGCCCAAAAAGTACATTCTTTATTGGAAAAAGATGAATTTTCTTCTGCTTGTATTATTGATCTTGACACAACTTTATCTCCTAAATATGAGAGGAGAGATGGTTGTTGCATTACAATTTATAAACATAATCAGTCACAGTCTGGGCATAAAGGTGAAGATTTATCATATTTGTATGATAATATTCCGCCTCACAAGAAATTGACTGTTTTTCAGCTCAAAAACAAAGAAATATTTAAACCCCTGAAGCTGCCCACAATTATTCATCAATATCATTCAAAAGGATTCAAATTTTTTCCAAGCTTCTCTGGAGAGGAGGAGGATATTTCAGCTGAACAACATATCTTGGAATTTGAGTACTTTTTGGACAATTTTCAAATTATTTATGAAGACGTGGCTTTAAGGATTTTTTGTCATTCATTAAAGCAAGGTGCTCAACAATGGTTCCAGTGTTTGGAAGCAAGTTCAATTAGTTCATGGCAAGGTTTTCAAGATATCTTTCTTAGATATTGGGGTGAGCGTAAGTCATATGAAAAGCACCTTTTGGAATTATATTCTATCCAGAGGCAGAGAAATGAATCAATCGCTGAGTTTAATAGGAGGTTTCAAAAAAATTATTTCAGCATGCCAAAAGAAATTCGACCTCATGAAGCAACAACTATGGTTTACTATTTGAGGGCTCTTTCCATTGTCTTGGTTTTTTATCTCAAGGAGAGAAAGCCTTGCACTTTGAAACTAATGTTTATTTATGCCCAGGAAATCAAATATAATGTGTGGGCTTGTAGAAATTTTTCATGTCATGTTGAAAGAACAAGTTTTGTTGAAGACAAGAGGGTCTATCAAGAAAATGTTGGAATTGCTTTACAAGAGAATGCAAATTAAAAGGTGAACAAGTATTTTCAAAAGGTGTCAGAGGACTCCTGTATTTATAAAACACAAGAATATAAGCATTCTGAAGATTCTGGTAAAAAATTCATTGCAACAACTGAACTACACGATCATTACAATTTCCATAATTTTAATGATTTTGTGAATAGAGGGGAAACTAGTGGAGCTTCTCATATATGTTTTCAGGAGGAGGAATATTTTTGTTGAGAATTGGCATTATACGAAGAGTATCAGCCTTATGAGGAACACACCTTGGATTTCTCTTTTCAGCCTAAATTCTTGCCTACAGAAAACGACAATCAAGTTCCTTGCACACAATTCAAAATTGAGGAGTCAAACAGTGAAGGAAGTTGCCCTGTTCAAAGAAATATACATCAACAAAATGTTCAAGAAAAGGAGGCAGCCAAAATGTTGTCTCATCAGTTATATGATCCAGTGGCTGAGTATATGACAAATTTCTTTGATCAGCAACAAGATTTTATGCAAGTGTATGTACAAAGTTTTGTATATGGAAAATTTTCATGGTACATTCCTGTTTTGATTTTTAAATTTCAGCAGTATGAAGGTATTCAATCTAACAAGAAGATGTTGGGTTGGTGCCATTGGAAGGCTAACTTCACCTAATTAAGCTAAACCATGTATATATATATAAGAGTTGTACATAAATAAGCTCAAAAGTTGAGCAGTTTCAGTTGCAGTATTGCTAGTTCGGTATTCTTAGTTTAAAGAATAAAGGAAGAAGTTCAAAGTGTGGCATATTTCAGTGATATTTCATATTGGGATCAACTTCCGTTTTGTTTTAAATCCATTCCCAATCGAGGCTAATGGTCTACAATTTTTGAGCTCTTTGCTACCAAAGCGTTGTCCCCAATTGGAGCCAGGTGTTGTAGCATAATTTAACTCAACTAAAAGTGAAGAGAGGTTTTGAGCAATTCAAGGTTGTTGAGACATTTAGATGGACATAAGTGAGATAGGGATTCTTGTGCTCTTTTTTAAAGAGATGGTATCAGCTAGAAAGTGCAAGTAGACACACTATTTGAATAGGGGCCTCAGATAGTCCTGATGGTTGCATAGGCCTGCTAGTCCAGTGCTTCAGTGATTCACGTTGTATGCACATGGATGAAAGGATGCCAAGTGTACCTAAAGAAAACTTTACGTTTTCACCTTGGAACTGGACTAAGATCATGCATAAAATACTATTGCTGGAAGTTCATCTTCAAGGCCAACACTCAAAATAAATCACTCTACAGAGAAACATGGAATAGAAGAAGGTGAACTGGAATCTCGTAATCTGTCAAACCTTGGTCTTAATGTTCTCGGACGGGGTGTCAAAGACTGGAAAAGCTGAGTTTAATATGGTGCCCTGCAGTCAAAAGTTTGGGCCTAGCATTAGTGAATCAACATTGTAGGGTTTTGAAGGCCTTAGACGGTTTTTATATAAGTGATCAAGGTCTTACAGTTGTAGGAGAACAATACAAACAACTTGAGAATTGGAATCTTTGGTTTTGTGAGGGTTTGACAGACAGAGGTATGACAACAATAGAAATTGGTTGTGAAAAGACAATGAAAGTGCTTGGCATTGCAGCATGTGTAAGGATAAATAATAAAACTATGGAAGATGTTGGAGTTCACTGTCACTCTCTTGAAAAATTAACCCTGGATTCTGAGTCTATTAATGATGTTGGATTGCTGGTAATAGCTTAGGGTTGCAATGCTTCAAATTGTTTGCACTTATAGTGTGTAAATTTCATAGAAAAAGACTTAAAATCTATGAATAATCACATATGATCTGTAGGAGATCATATTTTCACATGTGTTTTGTTGGGAAAAATACTGAGAGGCGGGGGGGGGGGGTGAATCAGTATTTAGGACTTACTCAAACTTTTACTTTTTCATTCTCTAAAAACCCATACGCTACTTTGCTGAAGACAACTAGCGTATACACGCGGATATCCTTCATAAAACTCGCGTATATACAGAGATCTTATTATGCCATTAATTCTTTACTTAGATCTATGCAACATTCATTCTTCTGATGATTAGATAACAGTAAGCATGTGCAGTAATAATAGAATAAACCATCATACATAAGCATCACACAAGAACACCAAGATTTAAGGTGGAAACCCAAGTCGGGAGAAAACCACCACTGCCATCATCTCAGTATTCAATATTTATTATATAAAGAAAACATGTTACAACCATGTACTAGCACAGACTCATACCAGCACGCAGGCACCCACCTAAAGAAGGCTACAACCTTCTCTCGTTTACCAGCCTCTCCTGGAAGGGAGCTACAACCCCCTGCTCTCGTTTACCAGCCTCTCCTGGAAGGGAGCTACAACCCCTTGACTGAAGGCTACAACCCTCAGCACCACCATGGACCACGTTTCATCAATTTTCATACTGGATCCAATAGGTTCAATATATCACAACTTGCAGGCCACTTTTCATCATATTTTTAGACTGGACCCACTCCCCACATTTAAGCTCAATCATACATCAAACTAAAACTTATACCCTTATCAATTCATTCAATGAATCATCAATCAATCAATCAACAACTTGATCTTTTCTCAACATAGTCAGCAACATAATCAATATTCAAAAAACCCAGATCTATATGAATACATCATAGACAGATAGCAGTAATACAACAGAATAGATCAGACATTTCATACCACATACTTCAGCAAACCCTAGTTTTCATACGCGCTTTCCCTTCACTGATCTTGCGTATATACGCGCTTTCATGCATATCAACCCGCGTATACATATGCCCATATTACAGATCTAATTTCACAACCCATACGCGCTTTCTCTGAAGACGACCCGTGTATATACACGCTTTATCTATTGCAAACAAGCGTATAGATCTTCATACATTTTAGAGCTGCACAACTCTTCAGAACAGATACATAGCTCAAATTTTACCCTTCACTTCAGATAGATGTTCGCCTCATCTCATTCCATAAACAGATCTAGGAAATACAAATACATTTCAGATCTAGAGATCCATCTTCATCATTTCTTCATAGGTGCATTATGAATTCAGATCTATCATTCAACTGTTACCCATTCCATACAAATATACTTCAAAGAGAAGTATTCATTAAATCCCAGACCTCTTGCACACCCCTTGCACAATGATTTTCTTCTCCTTATATAGATTTAGCCTTTGTCAATACCATGAGCCAAAACCACACTACTTCCAATGGTATTCCTGGATGGGATCAAATAGACAAACCAATGCTCAATACAATGGGTCAATACCATGGTAATAACCCCTGGTTTTTCAAATTTGGAGTGCAATTAGGCATACGCGTATTAGCACGTATTTTTCCGCGTACATACGCTACTTCGCCTAAACAAACTTGCGTATGCTTTGTGTCACACACTTTTCAAAATTGTTCTGGCCCTTACTGATATTTATTTCTCTGGTACTTCCGAGCTACTTGTAGAACATCAGATTTAAATCATTAATAAACTCATCAAGCATCAAGAACAACTTCATTAAGTAGGTTGCCATCATCTTCATCAATTGGGTTGCCATCAAGGACAACACTCTGCATCATATTGCCAACAATCTCCCCCTTTGGACTTGATGGCAACCACGATGGTGTTTGATCACGATCACAACAGATAGATACATTAAGCATAATGATATTCTTCCTATTCAAACACCATGTCACTCTCCCCCTTTGACATCAAGGGCAAAGGGCGGATCAAAAACCAACACAAGGTTTTTCTCCTCATGTAGAAAGAAGAGCGCTGTAGATCTGATGTGCATTGAAGTTACCATGCTCCCCCTGAGTTCATGATGAATATTCAAACATTTTTTTCAATGAAGTACATGACTCTATGACCTTCCTATCACCAAGGACTCATACTTACAACAAAGATCCAATCAAGTGGATTTACATATGAGACTCAAGTACCCAACCAAGTGGGTTTACACATTTGACTCAGCTACCCAACCAAGTGGGTTTACATATTTTGACTCAGCTGCCCAACCAAGTGGGTTTATAAATTTGAACAAGTCCTTACATGACTGAATATTACAATTTTACATCATAGGTCTCATCATGACCTTTTTCATCAAATTACAAATATGACGTTTTGTAACAAATACCAAAAAGACCTCACGAGAAAGATCATATATCAGAGTCATCATAATGCCAACAATGCATTACTCTCAGCAAGAATAATGAGAATGCCACCAATTCATCCTTTCCACAAGACCAATGCTCCCCTTTAGCTTGTGCATCCTGAACACTTTCAACATCAAATCGTCAAGGCATATTTATCAAGAAACATTAGAGACTGAAACAGAATTATGAGTATTGGAACACCACCAGAGATATCAAACTATACTGCAGCTCTGCTGAAAAATGCTGAATCAAAGAAATTTGTCAGCAACCACCCATACATGGTTTTCTTTGTATTAACCCGCGTATATACGTGACTGTCGTTTAGGAAATACGCGTATCCATTTTAATCTTCTGATTTTGATCAAATCTGATCTCCTGAAAGGCAGATATTACTTCCAGCTTCTGTCTGAGAAATTTTGAATGCTTCCCTGGAATATATGAGAACAGATAGGACAATGTAGCTATGTTTTCAAGTGTCATCCAACAGTTGTAGCATAATCCTATCAGTAACCAATTCTTCAAGCTCTTTGCAGCATCAACATATTATTTCCAAGAGGAATTATCATTCCAGAACAACTTCTTCAATAGAAAATATGAGTCAAGCAATCATCCAAGTGATCTAATATCACCAAAATCTTCAAGATTTATATCATGAAGCAACATGTGATGGAATTATGTATAAAAGGTCTGAACCGTAGCAACAAACTCTACATGATCTATTCATATCTCTGAATCATAAGACTTCCATCTCATCCATAAAACAAAATACTCTTCATCAAAAAGAAATCAGGGCTTATCCATAATCTCATCATAAGAAACCATGTATCATATCATCATCATTTGAGCATGCATATTAAGGAAAAAGCAGATACAATGCAAACAATGCATTCATTAGTAGTTTTACTGATGCTCCCCCTGAACCTGTGCTTCTGTTCTTGAGTTGAACTCTGAATTTCTTATCACAGAATTGCATACGCTTCTGTCTCCAAAGGAACTCACGTGTATACACGAATTTTGTTCATGAAACCCGAATATGGAAAGAGAAGAACTGAAAATTTCACTCCTTTATCTCCCCCTGAATTTGTATCGGCTGTACCTGTCTTGTACAGTCAGAAACAAACATAACCAGAATAACCAAGTCAATCATGAGAATCACCATACATTACTTCCCCTGTGATGATATATTACTAATCACCAGAATGTATTTCACATCATTCATGCAGTCATTATGAGAAATAAGCTTTAGAAGCGGATGACTGCAGTAGGGTCAATATTCCCTACATTTCTGACGGGTCTTCCTTCTTTTTCCAGCTTTGCTTGAAATTTCTTATTGTGTACTAGAAGTTCTCCAATTTCTCAGATCTATTCATCCTGCATTCTTTTTCTACATGTCCATACTTGTTACAAGTATAGCATCTTATGTGACCAGAAAAGTAAGCATAAGGATCATAATGTGTTGTTCTATTCTTCCTTCTATTGCAATCAGCTACTTTATGACCATACTTGTTGCATGAAAAACAATATCCCTTAAAGAACCCAGAGTACCTTTCTGTATAGAATCTGTTTGTTTGTGACTGAAACAATATGCTTCTGCAATTTGCTGCAACATGCCCATAATTATGACATTTAAAGCATTCAACATTATTGAATGATTTCCTTTGAGTGTTCATGATTTTCGGTTGACTTCTTGTTTCTTTCAACTCTTCAGGTTTTTCATTGACATCCTTTGAGTCTTTAGCACTTCCTTGTGAACTAGATTCTCCTTTAACAGTTTCATGAAAACCAAGACCAAATTTAACAGAGGGAGACCTTTGAATACTAAGAATATTGTCCAGAATCTTAGTACTATCTTGAAACCTCAAGAGTTTATCCTTTTCTTCTAATTTACCTTTGAGAATGTTTACCTCAACCTCCAATTTTTGGCATTGCTTCTTCATGCTTTCTTCGACCCTTTTTCCTTCTTCTACTTGATCATTTAATTTTAAAATTTCTTCCTTCAACCCATTTTCTTGTGCTTCAAAAGTTTGTGAAAGTTCTTCACTCTCTTTATATGATGTTGTTTTTAGAGAGATGATTTCTTCTTTAAGTTCTTCATTCTTCTTATTTGATGCTTCGAGATCTGCTTTCAGGGAGAAGAGTTCTTCATTCTTCTTATTTGATTTTTCCGGATCTTCTTTGAGAGAGATGATTTCTGCTTCAAGTTCTTCATTCTTTTTATTTGATTTTTCCAGATCTGCTTTTAGAGAGATGATTTCTGCTTCAAGTCCTTTACTTCAGTTGGATACATTATCGTACATCCTTTTCAGTCTAGAGATCAAATCTTTGTAGGTAGATTCCTTCTCATTAAATATTCTTTGTTGATCTTTGATAACTTCTTCTAGGTCCATAGCATTACTTTCACTATCTTCACCATTGCTTGCACAAAGAAGAATATCACAAGAACAACAATCACTACCTATTTCATCTTCTTCATTTTCTGCTGCACATGTTTTCTGAGATATCTCCTTTCCTTGAGTAGCCTTCTTCTTTTGCTTCTTTCCCATTGTGACGGATCTCCTTCAAGCGATCAAGCTTCTGCAGAAGGACCTGCTCTGATACCAATTGTTGGGAAAAATACTGAGAGGGGGGGGGGGTGAATCAGTATTTAGGACTTACTCAAACTTTTACTTTTTCATTCTCTGAAAACCCATACGCTACTTTGCTGAAGACAACTAGCGTATACACGTGGATATCCTTCATAAAACTCGCGTATATACAAAGATCTTATTATGCCATTAATTCTTTACTTGGATCTATGAAACATTCATTCTTATAATGATTAGATAACAGTAAGCATGTGCAGTAATAACAGAATAAACCATCATACATAAGCATCACACAAGAACACCAGGATTTAAGGTGGAAACCCAAGTCGGGAGAAAACCACCGTTGCCGTCGTCTCAGTCTTCAATATTTATTATATAAAGAAAACATGTTACAACCATGTACTGACGTAGACTCATACCAGCACGCAGGCACCCACCTGTAGAAGGCTACAACCTTCTCTCGTTTACCAGCCTCTCCTGGAAGGGAGCTACAACCCCCTGCTCTCGTTTACCAGCCTCTCCTAGAAGGGAGCTACAACCCCCTGACTGAAGGCTACAACCCTCAACACCACCATGGACCATGTTTCATCAATTTTCATACTGGATCCAATAGCTTCAATAGATCACAACTTGCAGGCCACTTTTCATCATATTTTCAGACTGGACCCACTCCCCACATTTAAGCTCAATCATACATCAAACTGAAACTTATACCCTTATCAATTCATTCAATGAATCATCAATCAATCAATCAACAACTTGATCTTTTGTCAACATAGTCAGCAGCATAATCAATATTCAGAAAACCCAAATCTGTATGAATACATCATAGACAGATAACAGTAATACAGCAGAACAGATCAGACATTTCATACCACATACTTCAGCAAACCCTAGTTTTCATACGCGCTTTCCCTTCACTAATCCTGCGTATATACGCGCTTTCATGCATATCAACCCGCGTATACATCTGCACATATTACAGATCTAATTTCACAACCCATACGCGCTTTCTCTGAAGACGACCCGCGTATATACATGTTTTCTCTGTTGCAAACAAGCGTATAGATCTTCAGACATTTTAGGGTTGCACAACTCTTCAGAACATATACATAGCTCAAATTTTACCCTTCACTTCAGATAGATGTTCGCCTCATCTCATTCCATAAACAGATCTAGGAAATACAAATACATTTTAGATCTAGAGATCCCTCTTCATCATTTCTTCATAGGTGCATTATGAATTTAGATCTATCATTCAACTGTTACCCATTCCATACAAATATACTTCAAAGATAAGTATTCATTAAAACCCAGACCTCTTGCACACCCCTTGCACAATGATTTTCTTCTCCTTATATAGATTTAGCCTTTGTCAATACCATGAGCCAAAACCACACTACTTCCAATGGTATTCCTGGACGGGATCAAATAGACAAACTAGCGCTCAATACAATGGGTCAATACCATGGTAATAACCCCTGGTTTTACAAATTTGGAGCGCAATTAGGCATATGCGACTTAGCACGTATTTTTCCGCATACATACGCTACTTCGCCTAAACAAACTCGCGTATGCTTTGTGTCACACACTTTTCAACATTGTTCTGGCCCTTACTGATATTTCTTTCTCTGGTACTTCTGAGCTACTTGTAGAACATCAGATTTACATAATTAATAAACTCATCAAGCATCAAGAAAAACTTCATTAAGTAGGTTGCCATCATCTTCATCAAGTGGGTTGCCATCAAGGACAACACTCCGCATCATATTTCCAACATGTTTAAAATTTAAAGAGTTGAGAAAGTATACTGATGCAAATGAAAAGTTGAAGTTCAGAAAACGCACATACTCTCAGGATAGTGAATTTCGATTTCTTATTTTGGGAAAATGGAGAAAAAATTCAAAAATCTAAAACATGGGTTTTTTGCAGAATATGCCCAATTGACTTTATCATGAGAATTGTTCAAAATTTAAAAGCGGTTTAATAGATTTCGTAAGTTCTTTAAAAGCTAATTTTTCCAGAAACATCCTGCAAAATTGGGTTTTATTCATTCTATGGGAATTCGATTTGCATGATGACAATTTCATTCTCAGATAAGACATAGAGTTTAAGAAAATTTATTTTATATTGATTCTAAAAGGCCAATTGGAGATACTCAACTGCAATGGCAAACAAAATTTTTGAAACCGGACTGATGGAATCAACATCAACTTAGTTTTGAAAACTCAGAGACGATCACTTGACATTCAGATGATATTTAAATAAAACTCAGTATAGTAAGATTGTAATTTTGAGTCCATGTAATCACAAAGATCAATGAGGCTCTGTGAAAAAAAAGAGAAGAAAATAGGTTAAAGCTCTGCCATATCTCATAGAATCAGATATTTGTATCGTTCATTTCCATAATTAATGCTTTCTCGACATCACAAACTGCTTGGAACTTATGTGAGAGAGTGCCCCCGTAGAGTGGTTTGGCTTGAACCACTATTCAAAAATCGACGGCTACAATGCAACGCAACATCACTCAGCCCTTTTTCGAGAAACTGCTACAGGTGCTCCCATAGGCAGTAATTGGTTTTCAAAAACCATGTGCGATTTTGTCAATATGCATACGAGTACAATGGTGGGACCCAAAATGTATTATTTTTCCTTCTTTGACTTGCAGCAAGTTGAGGCTTTATTTTGGTTTTATATCATATATTATATATAATATTAAAACTACTATTTTGTAAATTCATTTGATTCTAATTAGGAAGTTAGATTAGATAGAAGATATAAAAGCAGAGGTAAGACGATGGGAAATGGTTCCGAGTTTTGGACCTCTGGAGGACTGCAATTTTGTACTGAATTTTTTGAAAGTTAATGAAAGATGATCAAGTTTCTTGCAACTGTTGATGTTGATGCATTTTTCCAGTTTCATCATGTGTTTATTCTTCTGTGAATGAAGTGAAGTAATGTAGCTGCGGGTCTCTTTTTACAGTTTGTAAGTAAGATTTAAATGTCCTTAATGTGCACTCCTTCACTCCAACTATTTTCTCTCTATAAATTTCTTTCTGAGATTTAAAGTGATAGATTCTATTATCCAATATATCAATTTAAGTTTCAATTCCATTTTCTTCCTTCCATTTCAGGAAATATCAGCAGATAATGGCATTGTGAAATATTTCATTATATCTGATCATTGAGGATTATAAATAATTAATTTCCAAAGGTGCTTAACAAAGACCATTTGATTTCTTAAATTTGTGACATATATTTAAAAATTTCTTGAGCATGGATTCCTTATCACAGCTAAGGGATTGTTTCTTGAGATACAACAGGACACATATTCCAAGTCGAATTTTGGTCAAAGCACTATAATGGGCATCGCATTTGGATTATTTATGGCTAAGTAAATTGGTAAAGTAAAAGAGGTATTTATTCAATTTATCTATGATAAATAAAGGAAAATAAGAGAAAACGAAGGTGAATGGACACAAATTTGGATGAGAGGGAAATTAAAGGAAAAATGAATGAAAATGAAGAAAATAGAGGCCTCAATGATAAAAATGTTTATGAATATCAATTCAAAGCTTTTGTCAGTTTGGCTTTAGAATTAGATTCAGAGAGAGAGAGGGCACCAAGTGGAGAAAGAAAGAAAGCAAAGGAAGGAAAATGAAAGCAAGGTAAAGCAAGGAGAAGGTTGGATAAACAACTTTAACAGGAAAATTTTGTAGGTAACAACTTGCATGTGTGATTTCCTAGCTATGGTGTGAATGCATGGTTCATGGATTTGTGTATTTGGTTCATTTGATTTTATTGTCATGGGATTTCTCTAGGTTTGAAAATTGTTTCAACCTTTCCTTTCCATTTCCTGGATAACCATGGTGTGATGGGATTCATTTCTTGGTTGAGCTTTGGATTTCCGGAAGGTTTTGGAAACGGGTGAGGTGGTCTCAAAAAAATTCCCAAGGGTTGGGCATGGAGATGGTTTTCTATAGGAAGCCCTTGACAGGTTGGTGGAGACAGGAAAATTCCACAAGGGATGGTTAAGGAATTATGAGGCATCCAAGATTGTTTTGGTTTCATGATCTCTTGACCATTTTTTGCGAGATCATGATAGTTGAGGGTGGAGGTGGTTTAACCTCTAGATTCCCTTGGTTTTTTATGTCTTGTTTTATCCCATGATATCCCACATTCATGCTTGGAATATGGAACAAGGGTGATTGGCTGAAAGAAATATTTGGTTCAACTCAATCTATGGTTGGGTGGTACGTGGAAGTCCTTAACTTGGTTGGATTTTTCATATGTTAATAAGAGTTATTTTTCTATTATGATTTATGAGAATTTTTACTTGTTATTATGTTCCTTTGATGGAAATTTTTTCATGGTGAATATTCTGGTTGTATTCATGGTTTATGAAGTGCTCCGACTATGGCTCTTATTATGCTTTGGTAAGTTAATGAATGATTGATGAATTCATGGTTTAAATAGTGTTGTTGCAGATAACTGAGAGGAAATTAGACCTTATAAGTCATTTTTAGCTAAAGTACAAATATTTACACTCAGATATGCATTCATGACATGTAGTTTATATGTTTACCATGTGATTGAAAAAATTCCTAGTATGTTCTAGTCAGTCTAAGTCAAGTTTTGGCTTTGAAGTTTGAATCATTAGCATTGTCATTATGAGAAAAATTATTTTGGAAAGTTATAGGAAGTTATGCACAATGATCTAAATACTAGCATAGAAAATTAGCTCAGATCCCGAGACCATAAGCATAAAACTGAGGATTTGGGGTCAAAAACACATGGAGCAAGGCTTGTGAGTGTGGTTGGAGGCTCACAACCGTATGCATGTAGCGTCAAGTGTGAGATTATAGGTTTTGAGTTAGATAAAAGGGTTCCAACTCAGGGCTTGGTCACCTAGGGTGGTTTTTCAGCCTCTGAGTGATCTATGGTTCTTGAGGAAGGTTAGCAAGTATTAGCTATAAGCCCCACTTCCTTAACTAGAACTAGGAGTTCAGGTCATGTCATAGTAGCACTCAATTTCACATTTATGCAGAGGGTTTGTAAAAGTACGTAAATGTGTGGGATGGCATGTTACAGATTGGTATAAGATTTTCCAGGTTCAAACCCTTGGACGAGATGGGCGGGATGTGATTTTTATGCATGCATGTCAGTCATATGCATTCACTGTAGTGGATATGGTTACCATGCATCTAATCAGTGTTACAATGCATGATGTCGATATGTTGATATGTTGGTGTCATTACATACATACACATATACATATACATATACATATACATAAACATAAACATAAACATAAAAATATACATATACATATACATCTACATATATATATCTTGCTAACCTGGATTGATTGTGAAAATGATATAGACTCCCCTAAACTTCACTGAGGTATGTTGGTTATGTTTATATTTGGTTTATTTGACATGGTATGTTTGTAGGAAGAAGAAGATCAAATATCAAAAGTAGAATGGTGGATTACATTTCATGTGACTCTCCTTATAGATCAGTTGAGAAACACAGGGAAGAGTATTCTCCTGACATAGTAGATACTTTGAGAAGTCTAAAGGAAAAAATCGGAAGTTGTAAGGAAGATAATGACATGATAATTAGCTCATAGGAAAGGCTTCCTAAGGCTCAAGAAAAGAAAGACGAGGTCAATGCAGTGATCCTTCAGAGCTTATCATATTTGAAGAGATAGGGATATATAAGGATCATTTATGGATAGGAATAAAGGATTAATGGGGCATATGGTATCAAGTCTCATGGAGTGCACATGTTAGAAAAGGATGACACAATTATAGGTGGAAGATGGCTGGATACACCTGACATGAGAGGTAGTGGTTATGTGTTTTATTATAGTTCTAGATCAGAGAGGCATCATGGTCATCATCACTATCATCCTTACAGGAGGAGTGAGAGGGGATACTTTCCAGATGAGTTCAATAAATCCAAGCCTCCTACCTTTGATTGAGAGTTGAAGAAACCAGAAGATAAAAAGAATGGTTGCTTGGGATGAAGAAGTTCTTCGATCTGCATGAGTATACAAAGAACATGATGAACATGATAAATTTTTTCATTCTCAAGGGAAAGGAAGATATTTGGTGGGAATATCTAAAGCATGTCAGAGGCATCAAGACAAAGGATTTGAGTTGGCATGAGTTCAAAATTCTCTTCAAGAAGAAGTACTTCTAAGAGGGATACTATGACGGTAAGGCTAAGGATTTCTAAAAATTGAAGATGGGATCTATGATAGCCGAAGAGTACATGCTTAAGTTTCTAGGGCTATTGACGTATGCGCCTTTCTGATGGATGGGAAGATGAAGGTCAAAATATTCATCAGTGGGTTGCCTTTAGCATTCAAGGATCATATTGAGTATGATGAGCCTCGGTCATTGGAGGAAGTTCTTGGGAAGTTGAAGAATTTTTATGAGCAATCGAAGTGCAAAACTGAGCCTAAACAGGAATGGAAAGGCAATGAAAATACCAAAGGAAAATGTCCTCCAAAGCGGGAAATACCTCAGGATGAAGGTGAAAAATAAAATGTGGCTCCTTACAAGAATTTTAGTACAAAAGACTTAGGAACATGGATCTCAGCCTGGAGAGTAGCAGAATAAAAGTAGTGGCAGAGAACCATTGCAGTGTTGGATATGTAGCAAGGTTCATCACAAGAAGGATTTTCCATTGTACCAGGGTGGAAAAGTCAAATTTACAGTGGTCAGGAGGTGCAGATAGTTGGGGATGTTGGGAAAAGCGTTCCACAGATTTATGCAACATTTGACAACAAGCAAGCAGATCACCATGCATCCATTATTGAGATGGAAGGTAAGCTTTGTGATCAAGTTGTTTCCATTTTGATTGATCCTGGATCTAATTATAACTATGTTAATCTTGACCTAGTGTATAAGTGTGGCTTGAGAAAAGAAGTGCATGCAAAGTCTTAGTTGGTGAATTTGGCTACAAGTACCAAGAAAATACTCCATAATTGAGTGAGATATTGTGCATTTGACCTAAATGGTATGCATACATTAGCACAGCTAAATGTGATTCTTTTGGGTTCGTACAATATGCTTTTGGGTATGGATTGGTTGTACCTTCATAGGACTAAGGTAGATTGCTATGAGAAGGCTATTAAGTGCTTGGATGATGATGGAGAAAATAAAATATTACAAGGAAAGAAGAAGCCTACATTAATGAGAATGGTTATGATTATGCAGGCTAAGCACAATTGCAGGAAAGAGTGTGTATTATTTGCAGTGCATGTTTCTAGTGACAAAGGGAAGGATGTTGAGGATGTTTAAGTATTGAAGAGATATCATGTTTTGCAACAATTTTAGGATGTATTTCCAACACAGATTTAAGAGTTACCGCTACGTAGGGAAGTCGATTTCCCTATTGAGTTGTTACTAGGAGAAACCTCAACATCAAAGGCACCTTACAGGATGATTACTCCAAACTTGGTGGAATTGAAGTTGAGCTTAAGAAAATGCTTGATAAATGATACAATAGGCTAAGTGTGTTTCCTTGGGGTGTACCAATGTTGTTTATGAATAAGAAGGACGGTACTCTCAGGTTGTGCATTGACTAAAAATAGTTGAATAAGGTGATGATCAAGAATAGGTACCCATTGCCATATATTGATGACTTGTTGATCAGTTGAAGGTAGAAACAATGTTTAGGAAGATTGACTTGAGATTAGGATATCATCAGGTACATGTAAAAGAAGAGGATATCTACAAGACTGCATTCCATACTAGGTATGGGCATTATAAGTTTATAGTCGTTCCATTTGGTATTACTAATGCTCTAACTACTTTCATCATTTGATGAATAGTGTGTTGCGTCCTTATCTGGACAAGTTTGTGATAATATTAATTGATGATATATTGATATATTATAAGAATGAGGAAGAGCATGTAGAACACCTAGTAGCAATATTAATATTTTTGAGAGATCATCAATTTTATGCCAAGCTTAGTAAGTGTAGTTTCTTTCAGATTGAATTTCATTACTTGGGACATGTTGTTTCCAAGGAGGGTATAGAAGTGGACCCAGAAAATATCAGAGCTATCATGGAGTGGGAAGCTCCTAGGAATGTGGATGAGGTTAGATCATTCATGGGACTAGTAGGTTATCACAGGAGGTTCATTAGGAACTTCTCAGTGATTTCCTATATTATTACATCCTTGCAGTGAAAAGGGAAGAAGTTTGAATGGACTGGGGAGTGTGCAATTAGTTTGAGCAGTTAAAGCATTTGCTTACAAATGCTATGGTATTGAAGATTGCAAATCTAGACACAGAATCTGTGGTATGTATAGATACTTGTAAGAGAGGACTTGGTGTAGTCCTAATGCAGGAAGGACAAGTGGAATGCTATGAATCAAGGAAGTTGAATGAGCATGAGAAGAATTATGTGACTCATGACCTTGAGTTGGTAGATATCATTCATGCATTGTATATGTGGAGACATTAGCTTCTTGGTAGGATGTTTATTATTATGAGTGATCATAGTGGACTGAGGTACTTGTTTGACCAACCTAATATGAATGCCAGGTAAGTTATATGGCTGGCTACTTCTAGTGAGTTTGACTTAGAGAAAGATACATCAAGGGAAAGGGGAATTGGGTTGCAAATTATCTCAATAGGAGAGTGTAGATGAATCATATTACAACAATGAGCTCTTATGGGAAAAAATTGTAGGATCAGATATTGCAGGAATTATAACATGATGACAAGTATCAATAGTCGAGGCAGAGGTTACAACAACAGGGTGAAGGTGATAGGGATGATGAGTATCATCTCATAATAAATAGCTTGGTCAGATTTAGGAATACGATTTATATGCTAGATGATAGTGAGATCAAGAATATTATCTTGAGGGATTTTCATGTTGAGCTACATTAAGGTCAATGACAGGATATCAGAAGACAATGAAAACAATTAAGAAATTCTATCATTGGCAAAACTTGAAGAAAGAGGCGGCTGCATTTTTTGCTAGATGTTTTGACTATCAGTAGGTAAAAGCAGAGTGTAAGCATGCAGGGGGTTTATTACAATTGATTTCAATTTCATAGTGGAAATGGGAAGTCATTTCTATGGAATTAATTATATGTTTTCCAAGGAAATTGAGACACCATGATTGCATCATAGTTGTGGTTGGAAGGTTAAGTAAAGTAGCTAAATTCATTGTAGTAAAGTCTACTAATTCAAATAGTGAGGTAGCGTAGATTTTCATTAGGGAGATAGTGATATTGCATGGTGTTCCCAAGAAGATACTATCAGACATAGATTCCAAGTTCACTTCTAGGTTTTAGAAAGAGTTGTTTGCAAGTTTTGGGATAGAGTTGGATTTCAGTACATCTTATCATCTGCAGAAAAATGGACAAACTGAGAGGATCAACAAGATTCTTGAGGACATGTTGAGGATTTATGTCATGCATCGATAGAGGAAGTAGGAAGATTATCTTATACTAGTAGAGTTTACTTATAATAATGGGTATCAGGAGTTATTGAAGATAGGTCCATTTGAGGTTCTTTATGGGTGAAGTTGTAATATTCCTATATGTTGGAGTGATCTAGTGAACAATGTGTTGATTGGAATGGACATGTTGGCAAATATGGAATAGGAAATGTAGGTTACGAGAAATTTAAAGACAATACAAGACATGCATAAGAGTTATGCAGATCGACACAAGGTATTTAAGGAGTTTTTGGTTTGGGATCATGTGTACTTGTGCATAAATCCAAAGAGGAGCTTCTTGAGGATTAGATCATGTGCCAAGATGGCACCTTGGTATTGAGGGCCTTTCGAGATCCTTGAGAGGATTAGAATAGTGGCCTACAAAATTTCACTACCTATGATAGTGAAATTCCATGATGTTTTCCATGTTTCATTACCTAAGAGATATGTGTAGGATGTTGATCATGTGATTGACTGGTCCATATTGCAGTTGGAAATGGAGGGATAATTCCAGCCAGAACCATAATGCATATTGCAATGGAAAAAACTCATGCTTTGAAACAAAGAAATAAATCAATTTAAAGTGTAGTGGAAGCACCTTGGGCCCGATGAAGCTACATGAGAGATGGCTGATCAAATGTGGGCTTTGAATCCTTCATTATTTTCTAGGTCAAGCAAATGAGTTTTAGTATATGTATGTATGTATGTGTATGGTTTTAGATACCGTAATGAGATGTGTTATAAAACTACAATAAGTGATATGATTGTCATGTTTATCATATTGGTCATGGTTTGCAGTAGTTTTTCATTGTAATACTGCATCGAGCTATGTTATAAAGCTCCATAGGAAATATGTTTTGTTTTCAACGCTTTTCTAATCATAGGTGTCATAGAACACTAGGGACGGTGTCCCCCTAAGGGGGTGGGGTTTGTAACAACCCTAGGTTAAAATTTCATGTAATAAAGGTTCATATAGGAAAAATAAGACCAAGGTCATGGGGCATGTATTCCAAGCTGAAATTTGGGCAAAGCACTATAGTGGGTATCACCTTTGATTTATTTATGGACAAGGAAATTGACAAAGGAATTGAAAAAGGAAAATATGCATTAATTGACATTTATTTATGAGAAATAAAGGAATATAGGAGAAAAGGAAGGTGAAGAGACACAAATTTGAATGAGAGGGAAATTAGAGGAATAATGAAGGAAAATGGAGAAAATAGAGGCCTCAATGATAAAAAGGCTTCTAAGGCTCAGTTCAAAACTTTTTTTAGTTTGATTTTGGAATTAGTTTCAGAGAGAGAGTGAGCACCAAGAGGAGAAATAAAGCAAGCAAAGGAAGGAAAATGAAAGAAATGGAAACCAAGGAGAAGGTTGGATCAACAACTTCAGCAGGAGGATTTTACAGATAATAAGTTACACATGTGATTTCCTAGCTGAGGTGTGAATGCATGGTTCATGCATTTCTGTATTTGGTTCATTTTCTATCATTGGCATTGGTTTTTTTCTGGGTTTGAAAATGGTTTCATCCTTTCCTTTCCATTTCCTGGATAACCATGGTGTGATGGGATTCATTTCTTGGTTGAGATTTGGGTTGCCAAAAGGTTTTGGAACCGATTGAGATGGTCTCAAGAAAATTCCAAAGGGTTGGGGTTGGATATGGTTTTCTCTAGGAAGCACTCAACATGTGGGTGGAGACAGAAAAATTCCTCAAGGGATGGTGAAGGAATTCTAAGGCATCTAAGCTTGTTTTGGTTTTGTGATCTCTTGACCGATTTTGCCGAGATCATAGTCATTGAGGGTGGATGTGGTTTAACTTATAGATTCCCTTGGTTATTTAGGTCTTGGTTTATCCCATGGGATACCATATTCATTCTTGGAATATTACATGGGAGTGGTTGGTTGAAAGAAATATTTGGTTTAGCTTAATCTATGGTCAGGTGGTACGTGGAAGTCCCTGACTTGGTTGTATTTTGCATATGTTAATAAGAGATGTTTTCCTATTGTGATTTATGAGAATTTGTACTTGTATTTATGTTGCTTTGATGGTAGTTATGTCATGGTTAATTTTCCTGTTATATGTTGGTTATAAGCATGGTTTATGATGTGCTCCGACCGTGGCTCTTATTTTTCTTTGATAATTTAATGAATGACTGATTAATGCATGGGTTAACTAGTGTTGTTTCAACTAATTGAGAGGGAATTATACCTTCTCAGTGATTTGTAGCTAAAGTAAAAATATTTACACTCATATATGCAATTCATGACATCTAGCTTACATTTTTACCATGTGTTTGATGAAATGTCTAGTATGTTCTAGTCAAACTAGGTCAAGTTTGAACGAATAACATTGTTGTTATGAGAAATATGATTATGGAAAGTCACAGGAAGTTCTGGGTAGTGGTCTAAAGACTAGCCTAAAAAAGTGGCTCGGATCTTGCAACTGCAGGCACATAACTAAGGATCTGGGGTCATAATTGTAACAAACCTAGGTTAAAATTTCATGTAATAAAAGTTAATAAAGGAAAAAATAATACCATGGTTAGGGGACACTTATTCCAAGATGAATTTTGGGAAAATATATCCTAGTGGGCGTCAATGAATGTGTTTATGGCTAAGGGGAAATTGGAAAAGACAATGGCTATCGATTTGAAAAGGAAAAAAATATTTTTGGCAAATTTATTTATGAAAATAAAGGAAATTATGAGAAAAGGAAGGTGAAAGGTGAAAAGTTTCATGTGAGGAGGAAATTTCAAGAAAATAATGGAAAATGAAGAAAATAAAAGCCTCATTGATAAAAAGGCTTCTAAGGATCAGTTGGTACCTTTTTTCAGTTTAGTTTTGGAGCTCTCTCTATTCTCTCTCTCACTTTCACTCTTGGATACTTAGAGTTTTCTTAGATCATATCAGCATTGGGCCAAGAAAGGTAAAAACAAGCAAAGGAAGGAAAAGGAAAGGAAAGGAAATAAAGGAACAAGCAAGGAAGAGTAGGGTCAAGCATCTTCAACAAGAATACTTACAAGTAACATATTGCATGTATGATTTCCTAGATGGCTTTAACATGCATGATATGTGCATGTTGGTATTTGGTTATTTTGCTGTCGGTGGCATGGTTTTTCCGGGTTTTGACTGTGGTTTTCAACCTTACCTTGCCCTTTTCCAGATTACCATGGTGTGATGGGATTATTATCGGTTTTGAGCTTTGGAATTTCTAGATGGTTTTGGAATCTAGGGCAGAGGTGGTCTCAGGTTCATTCCCAAAGGCCTAGGAATCCCTTGACCAGTTTTGGCGGGATACACGATTAATCCCGAGGGTGGTGTCTCGGTAAGGGAATAATGATCTGGTGTGGATTGTGGTAAAGCCTAGAGACAAGGAGACGAAAAATTCTTCAAGGATAGTGATGAGACCCGGAGGCATTCCAAGCTTCATTCGGTTTTGTGATATTTGTGCAAATTTAGGTGAGGTCACTGTATGGTGAGGGTGGAGGTGGTTTAACCTATGTATTCCCTTGGTTTTTTTTTTGGATTGGTTTATCCATGATATCACACATTCATGCTTGGAATATGGCACAAGGGTGACTAGATGAAATAAAGATTTGGTTCAACCATGTCTATGGTCAGGTGGTACGTGGAAGTCCCAAACCTGGTTAGATCTTGCCTATGTTTAATGAAAGCTAAGTTCTCTTGATTTTGTAATTGTATTTATGTGGATTTAATTGCTATTATCTTATGAATATTTCTGTGGTTATATGTTGGTTATAAGCATGGTTATATGACTAGTTCTAGTCATGGTTCATTTCATGTTTTTACTTGTAAATGAAAGAATTATGGATGCAAGACCTAATTAATGTTAAGACAACTAATGGGAGAGGGTGGCAATCCTTCTTGGCGAGTTTCATATGAATTTACAGTCCCTTATGCTCAATCTTGTATTCATGACCCCTAGATTGCATTATTTCCAAGTGCTTGATAGAATGTTAGTCCTGGTTGGGGATGGTAAGGCCAAGTCTTGGAGTCAGTTTTTGGTTTAAAAACATTGTCCTTGTGTAATTTATGAATTCTGAAAGCTACAGGGATTTCTGGGCAGAGGTCTAGCCCCAAAACTGGAATCTAGCTTTAAATTCCACAATCAATGGCACAACACTGAGTAAATTAGTCCACATTCACACTGATGCAGGCTTGTGGGAGTGACTGGGAGGTTCGATTCGCACTGATGCCTTGGAAAGGGAGTGAATGGGGGTAAAAATCAGGGAAAGGTCAGGTTGGCTCAGGGGATGGACACCTAGATGGGTTGGGTTACTCCTAGAGGGTCTTGTGGCACTTGAGGTAAGTCAGTAATTTTTTTTTGTCGACTCAATTTGCTTAAGGTCACATAGGAGGTTGAGTCTGGTCATAACTGGCCCTCATCTCATGTTTACCCCTGGTAATTTGGTGAAAGTGGGTAGATGTGAGGGGAGGTGTGAGTTACAGGTGGTATCAAATCGTGGTTGCGCTCTCTTTGGGAAAAGTCTGATGTTTTCAAAGTTATTGTTGTCATGCATGAAATCAGAGTATATTATTTGTATGGTCATGCATGATAGTATATGTTGATATTATGATTATCTAGATATGTTCATGATTATACATGTACATGCTAATGTGGACTGATCTTGCATATGAGATAACCCTCATGTGAACAATAATAAGGTATGGATTTTGTTTTGGTATCTAATTTTTTTTATGACATGATATACTTGCAGGAAGAAGATAATCAAGGATGAAGAGCAAAATGGTAAACTATAGTTCCCGTGAATCTCCCTACAGATCAATTGGGTAGCAAGGAGATTAGTATTCTCTTAGTGTGGCAGATACATTGAGGAGATTTAGGGAAGAGATTAGAAGTTGAAAGGCAGATAATGACAGGTTGGTTGAGGCTTAGGAAATAATTGCAAGGGCTCAGAAAAGGAAAATAGAGGTTAATGAAATGATTCTCCAGAGCTTGTTAGAGTTTTAGAAATAGGGACAGATGAGGGTCATTCAAGAGCAGGAAGAAAATACTAATGGAGCCTATGGTAGTAGGTCTCGGTCCAGACATAGGTTGGATAGAGGGGACACAATTAGAGGTGGCAGATCATAGGACACAACTAATAGGAGGACTGATATGTATGGGAATCATTCTAGTTTCACTTCCAGAAGACATCATCGTAGTCATCACCATCATCATCCTTATAGTAGGGGTGAGTAATTTCCTTAGGAGTTCAAGAAATTCAAGCCTCCTACATTTGATGGAGAGATAAATAAGTTAGAATATGTAGAGGCATGGTTGCTTGGGATGAATAAATTCTTCGGATTATATATTTATACAAAGAACATGAAAGCCAAGTCACCCAAGTGGCTCCAGAGACACAAACAGGACAAAGAGGGCTTATGAAACCTCAAAAATCAAAGTGAAGGAAACATGGAAAACTCAATTTCAAGTTGAAGATATCGTTGTCCTGATCACAATGGTGCAAATGATTTGTCAAACTAAGTTCGTATATTAAAGTTAGAGCTGGTAAAATTTCTTGGGTTGACTAGGTGACATGGCAGGTTAAAGAGGACGCAATTTCGCAGGATTTCGGTGGCCGGATTCCGACCAGCTCTAGCTAGATTCCGGGTGAACTTATGGGACCCATAATTTGTCTCCTACGGTCAAAACTCAGATATTTTAAAAATGAATGATTTTTTTTTATATAAAAAATATATATTAAAATAAGGGCGGGCCGTGACCCCCACCCTTATCCCCATCCACATAAGAATACAATATTAAAATTGGCGGGGTCGGTGGCCATGACCCCACCGCCCCAACCACCCAATGGAACTATGTCAAATATATATATGTTAAAAAAAACTCCGGTGGAATATGGTGTTGGAATGTGGAGAGGGTCAGGTCGGGCCGCGTGGAGTGGAACCACCCACCCTCCTTTTCACTATTTTTATATGCGTTTGACATAAAAAAAGAGGGGTGGGATTTGATCCCCTGACCCCTCTCCTCCAAACTTAGACTCTTAACCGTTATGCCAATAGCCACGACCTTGTAATGTCTACCGATAATTTTTTATA
This sequence comes from Pinus albicaulis, assembly GCA_034641835.2. Taxonomy (NCBI): domain Eukaryota; kingdom Viridiplantae; phylum Streptophyta; class Pinopsida; order Pinales; family Pinaceae; genus Pinus; species Pinus albicaulis. Next base: position 1,036,717,819 of record CM076577.1, on the reverse strand, counting down.
TAAGCCTATCATTTCATCAGTGCGCCCAGGCAGAGGAGGAGCATGCAGTTCGAGACAAATAGGTGGAACCCTGAGCCACTCAACCAAATGCAGTGGAACCATGATTTGAGCTCAATTTCCAGAGGGGCCAAATTTTCCCAATGTCCAAATTGGACAAATTTTATATAAATTTTACACCTCTCTGCGACACGAACATGTTAGGTCCCTATATTACTAGTTTAGTCCCTTATTGTTATTAGTTTAGGCCCCTTATTGTTACTGTTGTACCCCTGTAACCCCAATATTGTTATTATTGTGCCCTTACATTGTTATTGTTAGGTCGACTAGGATTATATTGTGGGCCCATGGACTCTTATATATAGAAGGAGGTTTTGGTCATTTGTAGCATCCAAGACTTATTCATTTATGTAATGTATTGGAGGTTTCCCCCTCAAAGTGGCTGATTTATAAGGTGTTGATCTCTCTTTTCTTCTATTTTTGGAGTTGGTTTCATAAGATTTGGTATCAGAGCTTTGGATTCTAGGGTTTTGCTGCTCCAAACAGGTCATTGTGGAATTTTTGCTATAAATTTTTTTCTATGAAGGTTCAGAAGTTGAAATGTTTAGAGTACAAAGTTGAAATCCTGAGGAACATCGTTATAAAATTTCAGTTCTTTTTTCGCAATATTTTTGAAGATATGATCCGTGGAAGTTAGGGCTTTTTGCAGGCTCATGAATTTAACCTAAACAGGTCATCGTCGTATTTTTGCTATAAATATTTTTCTACGAGGTTTCAGAAGCCGAAAGTTTCATAGAGTGAAGCCAAAATACCAAAGAACCTCCTGTAAAAATTTCAGATCTTGGTTCACAATATTTTTGGAGATATGATTTGTGGAAGTTAGGATTTTTTCAGGCTCCCGAATTTCATCTCAAAGAGGTGACTGTGGGAAAAAAGTCATAACTCTCTCTGAGAGTCTGATTGCAATTATGTAAAAAGTGGCCGCAAGTACACAGTCTTTAGTTTTCTGTCTATAAATTTCATATCCAAAGGAGGAAACAGTGACACATGGCAAGTCGTATAAGTTCGCTCTACTGAACCAGTCCATAATTAGGTTATTGTGGAAGATTGGAAATAACTTTGCCTTGAAGAGTCCAAATCAGGTCAGACCTATGGAATTCGAAAGAGGATTCAGAGGGCTACCTCAGGGCCGAATTTTAGATCTTGAAGATCTGAAATAATAGAGATAATTCAGTTTCAATATCGAGCTCCTCAAAAGCAAGAAAAATGTGTGTAATTTTTTTCGAATTATATAAGTCTCGTTTAAAAAAAATTAGTTTGAATTTATTCCAAGGGCATATTGAAGAATATATATCAGTATTGGGTTCTAAAATTCCCCCTAAAAATAATTCAACACCCACTAAGCCTTCATAAGGCTCTACTATGACTCATGAAGACGAAGAAATGAAACATGAGATGTCAAAATTACAAGAGCAAGTGCACCTATTGCAAAGAGCAACAAAAAATGAAATGGAAGTTCTGAAGAAAGGTGTGGAAAATAAGATGGATGGTTTGAATAAAGGCATGGAAGCTAAGATGGATGGTACAGAAGTTGGCATGGAAGCTAAGATAGATGACATGGAAGCTAAGATTGATGAAAAAATGGAAAACATGAAGAATGATCTAAAAGTAGACATCGAAGGTTTGGCAAAGTTGATACAAGAAATGTTTCCTAATGGCGAAAATATAGTAGAGGAAACTCATGATGAGAACAAAATAAATGTTAATCATGATTTCATAAACTCTAATGTTGGATGGAAGAAACACCATATTCCAAAGATGGATATGAGGAAGTTTGATGGCAAGGATCCCGTAACATGGATACTACAGATGGAGCAATATTTTGATCTCAATATTGTGCAAAACACACAAAAGGTGCGCATTGCAACTTTACATTTAGAACACAATACATTTGTATGGTATCGATGGCTTTTCTCCCGTAAAAAAATTGTCACTTGGTCATTTTTTAAGGAGGAAATGATAACACATTATGAGGATACAAAAAGCAATACCTTCTTTACCCAATTGATAAATCTCAAACAAAAGGGTTTAGTGGTGGAGCACATTAAGGACTTCCAAAAATTGAATATAAGGGTAGCTATAATTCTAGAGGAACACATGATTGATGTCTTCATAGGGACTTTAAAGGATAACATCCAACATGAAGTTCGAGTTTGGGAACCTGATTCATTGGAAAAGGCATTCAGGTTGGTAAGAAAAAATGAATGTAAAATTTTGGCAACAAGGACGCCTACCACTCACATATATAAAGATGGAAGTGTTGCTGCTCCTAGAATTCCACAACCTACAAGGTTTCCACCACAAAAATTGGAAGAAAAAATAGCAAAAGGGCTTTTCTACAGTTGTGATAGCAAATACACTAAAGGTCATAAGTGTGCTGAGAAGAAATTATTTTACATAGATTGTGAAGAGGAAGAAGAAAATGAACAAGAATCTTCAAAAGAAGAGGATATACACCAAGAACCAACCCTAGAAGAGGAAGAAATGAGTCTGACCATATCATGTAATGCATTGGCAGGAATTACCACTTCGCAAACTCTCAAGATAGAAGGACATATAAAGAAGAAAAAGGTAATAATGTTGATTGATTCGGGTAGTACCCATAATTTTATTCATTGTAAGGTAGCCAAGGAATTGAATTGTTTCCTATACCTAGCACCAGAATTTCAAGTGATGGTTGAAAATGGAGGAACTATAAATTGCTATGGAAAATGCCATAACATCAAGCTAACCATGGGGGAATATGTATTGAATAGTCCAATGCTTTCCATTCCAATGGTTACAATCGTTGGGGACGGTAGGTTTTAATTTTCAAGAAATTTTCTTGAATTTTTTTTTTAGAAGGAAAGGAAGTCGAATTACGAGGTACCGCAGGGAATCCGGGAAAGATAATAAGCTCTAATGACATGAAAAAGCTTCTAAATAAATAACGAGGAGTAATTGCACAATTATGCTCACTAGAAGTTCCAACATCAAAATCATCTATTTCTGCAGATCTCTAAAAAATCTTGGACAAACATTCCAAGGTGTTTGAAACTCCCAAAGGATTCCCATATATTCGTGATCATGATCATGCTATTCATTTGATTCCAGGAAGTGTTCCTCCAAACATCAAGCCTTATAGATATCCTTATGTCCAAAAGAGAAAAATTGAACGTATGATTGTAGAAATGTTAGAGGTTGGTATAATTCAACCTAGTAAAATTTCTTTCTCTGCTCCAGTAGTATTGGTGCACAAGAAGGATGGATCATGGCGCATGTGTCTGGATTATAGGGAGCTCAATAAGGTCACCATTAAAGATAAATTTCCCATCCTGTGATTGATGAATTATTGGATGAATTACATGGAGCAATTTATTTTACCAAGTTGGATCTTCCCTTAGGATATCATGAAATTAGAATGAAGAGTGAAGATATTCCGAAAACAACATTTCAAACTCATAAGGGTCATTATGAATTTTTGTTCATGCCTTTTGGCGTTACCAATGCACCTTCTACATTTCAAGGGTTGATGAATTCCATTTTCAAACCCTTCCTTAGAAAATTTGTGTTAGTATTTTTTGATAATATACTAATCTACAACAGGTCTTGAAAGGATCATGTTCAACATGTTGACAGGGTGCTCAAACTATTGCAGGAGAAACAATTATATGCAAAGACATCCAAATGTTTCTTTGGAGTACAAGAGGTGGAATATCTGGGTCATATTGTCTCTCGCGAGGGTGTTAAGGTAGACCCTAACAAAATTAAAGCCATTAAGGAATGGAAAGTCCCCACAACCATAAAGAAGTTGCGAGGATTTCTCAAGTTAACAGGGTATTATCGCAAGTTTGTTAAGAATTATGGGAGAATAGCAACACCTCTAACAACATTATTAAAGAAAGATGCATTTTCATGGACTCCTGAAGCAAATAAGGCCTTTGAACATATTAAAGAGGCAATGTGCCAAGCACCGGTCTTAGCTACTCCACACTTCACAAAAACCTTTATTGTGGAATTTGATGCCTCAGGAAATGGAATTGGTGCTGTTGTAATGCAAGAAGGAAGACCCATTGCTTTTGAAAGTCATCCAATCAAAGGAAAGTATTTATATAAAGATATTTATGAGAAGGAAATGTTAGCAATACTACATGCACTAAAGAAATGACGACCTTACTTAATGGGAAGACACTTCAAGGTAAAAACTGATCATGATAGTCTTAAACACTTTTTGGAGCAAAGACTATCTTCAGAAGAGAAAAAAAAATGGGTCACAAAGATGTTGGGTTATGACTTTGAAATAATCTACAAAAAAGGGAAGCTAAATGTTGTTGCAGATTCACTCTCAAGAAAGAATGAAGAGGTGGAAGCATTGCTTTGTGTCATTTCTATTATCCAACCAGATTGGATAACCGAAGCAAGGGATGAATGGAAGAAAGATGAAGAAGTGTGGACACTCATTCAAAAGTTGCAGCAAGATCCTAGTACATCTGATACATTTATTTGGAAGAATGATTCCTTATGGTACAAAGATCGCTTATATATTTGTAAGAATTCCCAACTAAAACAAAAGATTCTTTTGGAATTGCACACTTCTCCTTTAGGAGGACACTCAGGATTTTTAAAAACTTACCATAGGGTGAAGAAATAAATTTTTTGGGATGGCCTTAAATCTGATATTCAAAATTTTTTGGTGGAATGTTTTGTTTGCCAGCAAAATAAAGTTGAGACAATTAAGACCCCGGGTCTTCTACAACCTTTATCCATTCCAAGTCAACGTTGGGAGGAGATTTCAATGGATTTTATCACAGGTTTACCTAAGTCCGAAGGAAAGAGTGTCATCATGGTGGTAGTTGATAGACTTACAAAGTATGCACACTTTTGTGCATTATCTCATCCATTTAAAGCAAGTACAGTTGCTACTACATTTATGGACACAATTCAAAAGCTACATGGAAACCCAAAGGTTATTGTGAGCAATAGAGATCCCATTTTTACTGGAAATTTTTGGACGGAGTTATTTTCTTGTTTGGGTACTCAATTAGCTCATAGCTCATCTTATCATCCTCAATCTAATGGTCAAACTGAGATAGTGAATAAATGTTTGGAAGGATATCTTCGTTGTTTTGTATCTAATAAACAAACACAATGGGTCAAGTGGTTACCTCTTGTTGAATGGTGGTATAACACTTCCTTCCATACTGCAACAAAAATGATCCCATTTATGGAACTTTATGGATATCATCCATCGTCCATCACATCATCTTTAAGAGAAAATTCTAAGGTTCAAGAAGTGGAAGATCACATCGAGCATCAACAAGAAGTTCTCCAACTCTTAAAGGATAACCTAAATTTGGCACAAAATCGAATGAAACAACAGGCAGATCGACATCGCAACGAGAGAAGTTTTGATGTAGGAGACTAGGTACTTTTATGGCTACAACCATACAAACAAATGTCCCTCAAGCAAGCTAATTAGGATAATAAATTATCGCCAAAGTAATATGGTCCTTACAAGGTGTTGCAAAATATTGTTACTATGGAATACAAATTGGAGCTTCCTGCTTCTTCGCGGGTGCATCCAGTTTTGCATGTTTGTGCTTAAAGAAGGTTATAGGTGAAAGTCTTCCAGTTCAAACAATATTTCCAGAACTTGATGAGGAAGGAAAATTCATATTGGAACCTGAAGCGGTCATGGAAACAAGAATTCGACAGCTACGAACTCGATCAATTTCAAATAATCTCATAAAGTGGAAGAACTTACCCACTGAAGATTCTACATGGGATGATGAGAATTTTATACAAAAGCACCCAGAGCTACTCAAGCGTTGAGGAAAATGATTTTTTGAAGGAGAGGGTCATGTTAGGTCACTATATTACTAGTTTAGTCCCTTATTGTTATTATTGTAGCCCCCTTATTGTTACTATTGTACCCCTGTAACTCCAATATTGTTATTATTGTGCCCTTACATTGTTATTGTTAGGTCGGCTAGGATTATATTGTGGGCCCATGGACTCCTATATATAGAAGGAGGTTTTGGTCATTTGTAGCATCCAAGAATTGTTCATTTATGTAATGTATTGGAGGTTTCCCCCTAGAAGTCATTGATTTCTAAGGTGTTGATATCTCTTTTCTTCTATTTTTGGAGCTGATTTCATAACAGAACGTGATGGCAGTGTCAGTTTCTGCAAAAAAGGTCACGATTTTTTGGCCATATTTTAGCATGGGATGACGATGTCGAATTTCAGCATGTGGACAATCGATTTCACACCATTCGACGACACGTTTGCGATGGTTCTTTCAGATCCAACGATTGAGAAGATTATTCTTCAACCAATAGTAGTGTTGAGGTATATGAAGTGTTGTTGCCATGTACTTCATTGATTATTGCTGTAGGATGCTTTATGTCATTTTGATTCCAGTTTGATGTATGATGGAGATTCTTCATGTTTATTTTCTGTTATTGATTCCTGATGATGTAAGATGCTGAATCTTTATGTGTATTGATGTGGTATGCATTTATCATGGATGGTGATTTATGTTGTGAGATCCCTTTTTTTCCTTGATGGAGGGATAATATTTGTCACCATGTGTGAATTTGTCATGCTGGTAGGAGGTTTGTGATGAGTGATAGTTCCTTGTAATGGAACGTCTCATGGAGAGAATTTTCCACTCATGTTGAGGGTTTTTCCTTGTATGACAAGTCAACAATGTCCATGTACATTATCACCAATTGCAACACTGAATGAAGCGGCCAACACCATCAAGACACTGAGGCTCGGAGACGTAGTCCATGTTATCACTCTACAATTTATAATATTGGAAAGAATAAATTATAAACAACAACATCAAAACCAATTAAAGCCAAGGATCTAGCCCTCCTAGACTCAGAGAGGGATCTATCTATAAGATTTAGATTTTTTTTAAGCTTTCTGATATTAGGCTAGTTAAATTGATTGTGAGAGTTGTTTTTGTTTGATTTTTCATGGTTGGATTTAAGGGGTTCCTTTAAACAGTTTCCCTTGGGATATGGAGTCGAAATAGGCTGGATACATGCATCAAATTACAGAGAAAATGCAAGGAAAGTTAGTTGTGAATATTGGTGCTTATAAGTGAGTGGAATTATGAAATGGAGAAAAGTATTTCAGTAATGATTTAAGAGAAACTAAGAATTCTTAAACCATACATCATAAGTAAACATTAAAATTGTAAAGACAATCAGAATCAAGGTTCTCTGAACAATAAATATTAATCTAACTTTATTGTTTTACAATTATAATTTTAAAATGGTGCACATGAAAATATTACAGTGGGAAAACATTAAATGTGAATGAGGAAAAACATCACCATGATAACACAACACGTGAATCTCGCATACTGATCTCTTTATTGATGCTCCAGCTTGAAAGTTACAAATACTTGCAATAAAAATCGCTTACAAAACCAGGGTCCAACCCATAATACTGAATAAAATGCTATATTTAAACTATGTTGCGACTGATCACCATTATCAAAAGGGAAATCGGTTCATTTATTACAAAGTAACTGAAATTTGACCTGTGTGTCTCATGTATGGACGTGTTGTAGCGGCTTTGTAACAGATGTATAAACTCACTATGAGACTGTCACTCAATGTAACGAATTTTTTTAAAAATGCCTAAACTCATTATAAAAGCTGTTATTCAGTGCTATAGCGGTCTGATGTGCTGGAAAATTCGATACGACTGAGCTGTTATGACACACTGGATCTGCTGATGTAGATAATTCGCTGAGCAACCTCTTTTGTCATTATGCTGAGTTGTCATCCTCCCTAGAGTCGACATTAATTCTTCCATTCCTCTTGAGTCAGAATCTTAGTTCTGTTCAACTTTCTGTAGACTTCATCAGTCTCAGTGTACTTCAAAAATGTAGGCCTCAACTGAAATATGTGCTTAATTTCTTGTTGTATAAATACATCATTGCTAATAACTTCATAAAATTCTTTCCTTGTCATGGTGTTCTTCATATTTGTATTCTTGGATGTATCCTTTGAAATCTCTGTGAGCCTTTTTATATAATCTGTCCTAGGCATAAGCTTATCATTAATAAAAAATAAGGAGGGCAATCCATTTTTTTTCAGTGGCTCAATCCTACTAAAAAATATACTTACTCCAATATCCAGCTGATGAAATCTTTCTTCTAGATGTGTACACCTTTTTTACCTCAAGTATGGTAGCTGTTCTGTCTACTACTTGTCGTTGCTCCAATTCATGACTTCTTTTAGAATTCAAGAATATGATGATATTTTTGAGAGTTTGGGGCTTATCCCCAAGTTCATCATTTGATTTTTCAATGGCAACCTTGACTAATTCAATTAAATCCCTCTGTTAAAAAAATATTTGAATTGATGGTCATATATCATTAATAGATTCAATTATATCCAACCAAATAATTTTCTTAACTCTTCCTACCATGCTTCCAATGGAGGATTCCTGAAGGGACTTCTACAAACCTTCATTTAAATTTTTCCTGATCTGTAACTCTGTGGCATGTGCTGAATATTTCCTTTTAAACTGCTCTTGTAGGTCACTAAGTTGATCTTGTAGCTTTTTTATTTCTACTGTCTGTAAGGACATGTTCTCCATGGCTTTAGCTAATTTCTCAGTGCCTTCACCTGGTGTACCTGTTGTTGTTGTAGGTGCTGGAATCACCATAAGAGGGACTACCCGTAGTGGAATCATGGCCTTAGCTGCTTCTTTTGATGCTTCCTTCATTGCACCTCTTATCATTTTTTTCCTTTCTTTTATCATTTTCTCCATATCACTCTCCAATTTCTTAATTTTTTCTGTTTGTTTGACAATCAATTGCAAAATTTCTTCCTTTTGTGTTTTATTCACTTCTATCTTCTTGTCCATAGGATCTTCTGTCACTGGCATCTTGAGCTTCCTCCTCAGAGCAACTGTGTCTGCATTCTTCGTCCTCACAAGTGCTTCTACCACTGCTATGTTTGATGGATTGTACCCGAATTGCACCACTAAATCCTCCAAAGATTTAATCCTTGAGTCTTTGGCCATGGAGGAGATATTTTCCACTTCAACTGTGACTGTGTGTTGGATAATGTCACCTGCAGTTTTGAGAGACTCATGGCTGTACTAGTTAGTGTGGAAGAGATCATTTCTCTTGTCTGATTCTGCATCTCCATTTGGTCTATTGGGTGAATGCTATTTATATCAAACTCAAAGGAGGTATTATTGTAGTCTGCTAAAGTCTTGGGTTGAGGGATTTGTGCTTCTAAGAAGACCATCTTCATTCTCCCCTTTTCAATGTCAAAATCTAAAAGAAGCTTGCTTGTTTGTTTCCAAAACTGATTATAGGTGTTGGTCTTTAAAACCTCATTCCTTCTTTTTATCTCCTTGAATGTGTCATATATATATTCCTCTTTTTACCCTGTAGTGGATGTAGATGTTGGAGTCTACAAATTCTATTGTTGGAAAGGCACAGTGGCGGAGGATGTTGAGAAAATTTTTTGGCCACTTGTTGGAGATGAGCTTGGTGAATCTCTGATTGTGATCATTGTCTGCTGATATTTCTCACTGCCCTAGTTAATGTCCATGTGGATTATGGCCCTCTTTTTGTATTTCATTTTGAATTCTTTAGTAGAGGGATCAATGTCCATGTTTGTTTGATATTCCCTGGTCCTCTTGCTTCCTACTTCCTTTTGTGGTTCCTTTCCTTTGTCATCTTGTGCCCCTGCAACTTTTATTTCTTGTGGAATTTGTGTTTGAATTCTTGAAGTAGAGATGACCTACTCTTCTTCCTTCTGGAGTGCGTTAGCTACCCATTCTTCTTTATTCATATAATTCTCTATCTCCAATCTGTGGGTATGAATGTAGGGTGTGGAATTATTCTCCACCCTCTTCTTGGAGCTGATCCCCATTGGATCATAGGACCAAGTGAAGCTATGTGTGAATTTCATCTCCTTCGATATTTTATCTGCCTCATCCCCTGTTGCTCTGCTAATGCAAATAAATGGATCAATTAGTGATTTGATCTGAATTGTGACCTCTTCTTGGCAGAGACAAAATGCACCTCATCTGCATTTATCATTTTTCTGATATATTCAAGTGCAAAAATTCTCATAGAGAGATACTTGGCAAGTTTATAGGGGGCCAATTCACTGCCATAAACCCTGATCTCTATGTAGTTTTGGTAGGGGTACCAATCTGATGTTATGATATGCTCTGTCAACTGCATAGCCTTATTTATTTCCTCACTAATCCTTGGCTCTATAGTACTACTGAGTGCACTTATTTATGGATGAATCAACAAGTCTACAAATCTCTTTTAGGAGTAATTATTCTGCTCGTTCATCAATAAAGTAGTCTAGAAAATCACTGATTGGGGCTGAGAATCATCATTCAACTTCATCATCTCAAACTGAAATCTACTGGATTGGAAATAAAAAAACATCTACACCAACACAAAGGTGTATTTTAAAACCTCTTCTGTCTGAAACTTTAGGAACTATTCATGAAACTGTGCATAGTTGAACATGATTTTGGGCTGAACATCTGAGGAAAGAATAGACAAGAAACCAATCATGGCTTCATCTACCCACATGTCATTATGATACCATAATTATTAAGATAAAACAGTGAAAATGTGTTTGGTCCTATCAGGAAAGATGGATGAAGGGTATAGGGGATTTGTGGTAGGCATTGCGGCATTTGTGGCCAAGAATAATTCTAAGGTTTTGGCCCTGCTAGAAAAGTCAAGCTTCTGGTATAATTCTCTCAGGGCTTCATATGAAAAGGGAAGGGTATTCTCAACAATGGGGGCCTGCATCATTTCTTGAATGGATTAGGAATTTATGGAAAATAACATTTCTCTTGTAGGCTTCACTATGGCTCTCTAGTTAATGTCATAACATGATTGACATTTTCTGATCAGCTCTGGGTAGTTATGAGTTTTGGGAAAGATGAAATAAGGAAATTTGGTCTCCCAAAGGCCTATATCATCTACTTCTTGAAGGAATTTGTCCTCAAGCCAAAAGTAGACATTGAACAAGTCGAAGTCAAACTCTATCTCGTGGATCTTGTAATCTATGTCAACTAGGGGTATGTGATCTAAGTCTACCTGAGGATAGACCATGGGATTGAAAGGTTGTTGGTCTACCTTTGGAGGAATTTTATGACTTCTGTGAATCAATCCTCGATCTACAATGGAGAATAGGAAGTAAGAAAAAGGGAGCAGAGAAGGGAAAATGATGTAGATCAGCACTGGGGTAAGGGGATAGTAGAAAGGGAAGTGTGTTTCACTCTGCAGAGCACTGTGAACTCTTATACTAATCAATTGAAGGCTTTTTGCACTGGTGCTCACTGTAGATTCTCTGCAAATCTCTGTAAATCCTTGAAAATCCAATACCTGTAATCTTAAAGCAGTATAGTGAGGTAAACTCCGCTTCAGGCATGAATTCAAGCTTTAAAGGATGATAGGTTGACCATTGAGGTGGCACGCGTCTATTGGGTAACGACCTGGCCCTTTATGGCACAATGGTTGTGTTGGCTGGGGGTGATGTGTTTGGATGGAGGGGATAAGCGGGAGAATACGTGGCACCAACGGTGCGGATAACGATCAATAGGCACGACGATATTGTTAAACAACAAAACTGTTTTCATAGGGGGTAATGAGCAGTGAGTGGTAACTAAGCGGGGGGGCGGGTGCGAAATGGTATAGAGGTGACACGTGGCGTTCATGGTGGAATTGAATACCTCCCATTTCAGACCCCTCCCCCCTCCCCCTTTGTTAACGTTCGACAGCCAGGGGGGGGGGGGGCGCGAAAGGCATTGTGTGCCATCCGATATGTGGTGGTGAGCGGAGATGGAGGGGAGTTATGGGAAGGTTAGCGCGTGATGTGATGTATGATGCGATGGTGGGCTAGGGGAATGAATGAGTGTTGGGGGGTAGTTAGGACTTAGGATAAATGAAAATATGTGGGTTTTTGGGGTTGCGATAAAGGGATAATACGACTGTCAGGAGTTTTAAGAAATAATCATAATAATATGATGTTTTCATATAAATCACAATCTCAAACTTAGAGATAAATTTCATTTTCCCACTTTATAAATAAAATACCTTTTGTCCCTTTGATCTTTTTCTTCCACTTTGAGAAAATGCCATTTTATGCTATACTTGGTGGAATAGTCTTCACATTGGCCTTCCATTCTCCCTCTTCAACATATCTACCTACCCAAAGCTACTCATCTAACATTTTTCTTCTTTTTCAGGGTGCATTTGGACTGGAAAACCCTTAAATCATTTTTCCTTTGAATTTCTATCCTAACACCTATCCTTATTCCAACCATTGACTCAGTTTAAAATGTTGAGTCAATTTCATTTTCTATTTATTTATTGATAAGCCAAGATTAAACAGTTTGGAAAATCTTTATTTTCTAACCTATCAATAGAAATTGAAAACTGTCCAATCATGATTAAAATGTATGACTGGACAAACTTATCTAATGATTAGTGGCATTTGAACTTGCAACACTTTCAATTTTATTTCTTTTTGGGGTTTTATTTTTTTTTCTCTCTTTTTTTTGTTTTCTATTTTTTATTCACTCTTTTCTTTCTTTTTTCATTTTTTTTTTGAAATAATTTGAATTTTTAAAAAGTATTTCAATAATGAAAACTTGCAAGAAATATGAAGTATCCAATCACCTTGAGATCCTATAATTTATAGGGTACTAACAGTACACACTTGGAAAACTTCATTATTAAACGACGTGCATTTTGTTGTGTGATTGTTGACATGTTTTCCTCTTGATTATATTTTCATGTGTTCATTAATTATTTTGATAAAATGTAATTCTAACACATCATCCGAAGTAAAAGGTCTTGGTTAAAAGGGTATCATAAATTTATCCGGATCTAGTGGTATCAGAGCGGTCTGCATGCTGATGTGAACCACAAGCATGGACCATTGAACATGCATCAATGGAGGATGTCAAAGACATATATGAGACCATGATCAGGATGTTTGAGAAAGTGGACATGTTGTATAAATATTATGAGAAAAAAGCAACAGATAACACTGAGTTGAAAAAACTGTTTGGTCAATTTAGTGTGTCCTAAATTGCTACATTAATTTATCAATCCGGGATTCGTAAGCTGATGAAGTGTGGCGCACTATATGTGCAAGATAACCTATCTCTTACTTTTTGTCGTTTTTGGATTTTTATGAAATTCTAAAAGACAAGTATGGAGACAAATATTCAAGACAATGATGTCCTTCTAATGATTTTCCAAACTTCAAAATAATTTTAAAACACACAATGACAAAATTAATTCTTCAAAGAAAATGAAATTGCATCTCTATTCTAGTCAAACAAACAGTGAACTACTGATCATGAAACTCATTATCCTTGCTGATGTCCAAATACAAAAGAAACTATGCTTAAAGAAATCCAAGAATTGCAACAAAGTAAATCTAAATCAAATTACATCAACTTATATTCTGATCCCTCACCATTAGTCCAGCTATGGCTTTCGAAGGTAACCATAAACAACTTGAGCAATCTGATATCTAATTTGCAGAAAAAGAAACTAATATCAAACTACACACTCATACTTCAATCCCTCACCATCAGTCCAGCTGTGGCTTTCGGAGGTAACTGAAAATGACATGAGCAATTTAATATATCTAACTTGCGGAAAGTAAACTAATATCAAACTACACACTCATACTTCAATCCCTCACCATCAGTCCAGCTGTGGCTTTCGGAGGTAACTGAAAATGACATGAGCAATTTAATATATCTAACTTGCAGAAAGTAAACTAATATCAAACTACACTCATACTTCAATCCCTCACCATCAGTCCAGCTGTGGCTTTCGGAGGTAACTGAAAATGACATGAGCAGCTTAATATATCTAAATCTAACTACTGAAACAAATGTGCAAGACTGAAATAAACAAAGCAGTAATGGAATTAAACAAAAACTAAGAAAAATAAATTAGCAGCAGAACAATATTGATTCCATGTCATTAGTCAAAAGATATGAAAATGCCCGGGCTGCCTATTTGTAATCTGAAACAAGAACACTGATCAGTTAACAACAACATAAAACATGAAAGATTATGGACAAAAGTAAAATGTAAAGCATGAAAGATTATGCACAGAGATGAAGCATAAATACCATGAAAGATGCAATGTATAAACACGTGAATGACTTATGGCACAATGAACTTAAAGAAATAAAACAAGAAACTATACAGTAATGCACAAAACCTCAGCGTGTGCAGGGGCCCTCTGCACCAGCCTCGGGCAACAGCCTTCAAATATGAATTACGCTTCGAAACATAGTCTTCTTATTTATTAAAATGCAGTCATAACAGAGAAATGATATTACAGCATAGTGGCAACGCAATTACATTACAGAGCTATATGGAGGCTAACTATTATGCGTATGAAAACGCGTTATTTATAACAAAGGTGATATAACTAATTCCCTAAAGTTTGTGCTGATAGAGACACGTGAACCATCACGTCCAGAGATCCAGCATCATGGCCGCGGTGAGGAGTAAATATATGAAGAGTGGATGTTGGATTCAGCTTATGGAGCCGTGTACAGGTGTTGATGTGTCTCCCGTAAATTAGAAACGGTCATACAAATCTTCACGTGATGAGAAACAGAGTCCTGTCACCGTGGGACTCTACGGTTGACTTCCACTTGGCCACCTTTGACCATAGCCTCCTTAGGTGAATTTGCCCGAGCCAATAGGAGACGATCCATGTCCACATCATTTATGACTTGCCCATGTGGCTCAAATTGCCTGAAGACACCTGCAACATAGACTTTCACAAAATGGCTGCGGAAAGTTGCAGCAACTGCGGAAAGTGGCAAGATTCCGCAGCTAAATGAGCAAAAATCTAAATCAAACAGCAGACACAAAACATAGTTAAAAACCATTTTAGATGCTCTTTTACAATTGATATGCAATGATATTGACGACTTAGAAGGTTTAGGTGAATGAAAAAGGTCTAGAAAGGTGTATAGGAAAGATGTAGATTTGAGACTCAACATACCCCCACTGTGAAGGTGTTGCATGTCCTCATGCAACCAAAATTTTGATAATCCTTTTTCAATTCATATGCCTTGACACTTCAGCCAGTACATCCAGTCCTCTCCTACTCTTCCTTGGTGCTGCTAACATCCTGGGCTTTTTCATCAAGCATTTGAATTTGTTATTAATCAGTGCTCTGCTTAACTTCTGACATTTCTTCTTTAATTTCCTGTTCTTCTTCTGCCATATTCCCAGATGTAGCATGGTATTATCATGAATGATCTTGTCCAATTTGCCTTGTTCCTTAAATGTTTCATTTTCATTTTTAATGTGTCTATTTAAAAGCTCTAGCTCAAAGACTTCTTGTTTCAGTGATTGGACTAGATCATCTTGTGCTGTGTGAGGCTGAGTGGACGAAGTACTGGGACCCGTAGCTGATCTTTCTAAAGATTCTATATAATCATATACTTCTTGTTGCTTTGGGTCTATCTCAGGTGTCGTTTTTATTGGGCTGTCCCCAAAATGCCGTGGAGGAGAGTTATCCTCAAAATCTGGCTGAGAAGGGCTCATATCAACGTCCGTCTGGGAATGGGATGGACTACGTTCAATGTCTGACTGAGAATGAAATGAACTAGGTTCACTATCTAACTGAGAGTGAGATGGACTATGGCCAGCTGGGGATTGTTCAGATGTTTCTTCTCCCAAATCAATAAAATGGGGTCCTTTCGTTTGCGTTTTCCTCAACTTCCCCTTAAGCCTGGAACTTCTTCTTATACACTGTGGACCACTTTCTTTTTGCTTTTGTTTTCCTTTCCCTCTCTTCTTGGTCATAGATGACTGTTCTTGAAGGTGAACTAGTCTCTCAGATAACACTTGATGATCTTCTTCGGAAGAAGGGGTTTGATGCATAGCCTTAATACTTTTTTTCTCTTTTGATGTTATTGGCTTTTTACCCTTGGTTTCTTTCTTCTTCCTTTTTGACAGTCTCTCTTCCCTACTACTTCTTTCAACTGTAGTAGTAGGAGTACTTTGAATTTCATCATTTGTTCTCTTTCTCCTACTCCTTGATGTACTACCTTCAGGAATTTCTTGAGTTTCCTCAAAGAAATTTCTAATCAAAAATTGTTCCCATGTGTCCTTCTTCTCTTTTAACTGTTTTTCAATCAAAATTTTCACAAGACCATGGTGATATAGATGTGGTTATACATCCCCTAAATGCTTATGAACAGTCACAGACATCTTCTTCAAACTATTTAATAAAAATTATGGCAGATTGAGGGTCTGGTTATCTATAAAATTCATCAGCAATCGGGTATGGTACATATACATTAACCCAAAACGGCCCTCACAGGTGATAAATTTTTGAACAACTAGCAGCAAATTAGCCCATTCCTCTTTCAAAGCATGAACATGAATTCCTCTTTTAAAAATAGTTATGTCCATACCTGGGTCATGTAGAATCACTCTCCATGCTTCATCACTAATGCTTTTGTTCTTAAACCAACGTTCACCCTCTTGAAGAAGTTCTGTGGCAGATGCTATAGATGCCTCATTCACCGTAAACTTAAGGTCTCCAATCTCTACCTCCAGGCCATTGAAAGACCTTGCAAAAGCTTTTGTCACCTCTTTATGGTAGCCTCTAAACTTTTGGATAAACTGCAGCCACTTTGCCTTCTTCAATATATCCCTGACTTGCGGGTATCCTTCCATGAATTTAGGTCCCTCTGGTTCTGCTCTCAACAATTTACCCATCCTTCTTTCTGCTCTTTAAAAATTTGCCTGTGTGAGGAGGGTTCAATGGAAGTAGGACGGCTAAATGAACGGAAATGAGCACGATGACTGTAGGTAGATATCAGAGAGTGGGTATACAGACTGTAGCGTAACATAGAACGAAATGGGGTGAAGCGGAACAGAGAAGGGTTACGTGAGCACGGTGGAAATGCGGCTGTGAGATTAATAGAACAATAGGAGGAGTATAACACATCCGGCAGTGTTTTAAAATTTGGTGGCTGCAGAATAAATGTAAGCACGTTTATACAACGGCTATGGATTTTATGCGGCTGAAAGAAGCCGTAGTCAAATCAATTACGTTTCATTGTCACAGGTGGAATATCGGAGTATGAGTGAAGATTGGAGGTTTAATTATGGGACCGTTTGAGAATGAATGCAAGGATTGTGGGAGGATTGTACAGAGATCATGGAGTGGTTACGAAGTTTTTCAATACAATCATTGCACATAATGGAGCTTATGGTTTATAACTATATAAAAATGTGTTTTAAATTCCATTTGAAATAAATTTTTACTCATACCTTGGAATTCTTGCCATTTTCCCTTGGTCTTCAATTAGTTGCTCCTCATTGATATCTTGAATGCCCCATGTCTTCATAATTGGTCCTCATACCTGCATTTTATTTCATGATTGTGGAAATAACATCTGGCTGTACATTCTTTTGAAAAACAGAGTGGTAGCTGCGGAATCTGCTTCTGGCTGCAGAAACTGGTGTCAGCTGCGGAAACAGATGTCAGCTGCGGAAACTGACACAGCTATTATTTGGGTGAATGGAAATGAACGGATGACAATTGACTAAATGGAAATGGTCATGAAAGATAATTTTATTGGTGAAATGGAATGAAATAGATAAAATGAAGTGAAATGGAATGAAATGGAGTGAAATGAAGTGGAATGGGTGGTCACAAAACTTGTGAAATGAAAGAGAGATTTTTTTTTTTTGGGAAAATATAGGGTGTCAGGTGTTCCTGATTTTCACCCTACATTTTCTGTATAAGACTGCCAATCAGTGATTGGTTTTCAGGCTTATACAATTTTTTTCTTTTTTTCTTTTTTTCTTTTTTTTTTTTAACTGAAAAGAACAAAAACTAGGTTGGTGGAGAAGAAGAATTCTTCTGTACCAGCCTGATTGCAGAATTTTCTTGAAACATTTTGAAAAATTCCTCCTTTGAGAGTGGCTTATGATAAACTTTCAATCTGTGGCCATTCACAATAAGAGGAGTTTGAAACTCATCAATGGTCTTGATTCTTACCGCTCCATTGCTAAAGATCTTGTCAATCTCATATGGCCCAAGCAAATGAGTCTGAAATTTTCCTTGAAAATCTTTAAACTTGGAATCAAATAACAATGCCCAATCTCCTTCTTGAAACTTCTTCTCTTTGATGTACTTGTCATGCCATTTAGCTCTTTGATATTGAACTAGATCGGTTCTTAAAATTGCTTCTTGTCTGATCTCATCTAGCTCATTCAACTGCTCCATTCTATGCTTTTGGGCTTCTGATAAGTCCATCCCCAACTGAACTGCTATCTTGAAGGTCTTGACTTGGAACTCAATGGGGAGCAGGACTTCCTTCCCATAAACAAGTTCATAGGGAGAATGTCCTGTTGTATTTCTCCACGTAGTTCTGTAGGCCCACAAGGCTTCAGGAAGCCTTTCTGCCCAATATCTTCTATGTAGATGAACAGTTTTGGTGATGATACTTTCGAGAACTTTGTTGGTAGACTCCACTTGACCATTTGCTTGCAGATGGTAAGGAGTAGATCTTCTATAATTGATTTTGTATTCTTCTATCAGTTTCTCCACCAGGTTGGATGTGAATTGGCTTCCTTGATCTGTCACAATTTCTCTTGGAACACTAAAGCGAGTAAAAATATCCTCATAAAGAAAATGAACAACTGAATTTTCAGTAGCAGATACTAATGCTTTGGCTTCTACCCATTTAGTAACATAATCAGTACAAACCAATATATACTTATTTTGTTTGGATGGTGGATTAATAGGTCCAATGAAATCTAAAGCCCACTTTTCAAAGGGTTCAATGAGTACTTGTGTTTGCAATGGCATTTCATTTGAAAGGGTAGGTTTCCCTACTCTTTGGCAGCTGTCACACCTTTTGACATATTGTTTTGCATCTTTGAAGAGGGAAGGCCAATAATATCCTAAAGAGAGGATTTTATAGGCCGTCCTTTTGTCTGTAAAGTGTCCGCTGCATGGTTCATCATGACATGCCTTAAGAATATCGGGCATTTCATCTTCCCTGACACATCTTCTGATCACAAGATCTGGCCCTGTTTTAAACAATTCGTTAGAAATCCATGAATATTTTGAACTCTCTTGAATAATTTTTCGTTTTTCACTTGGAAATAAATGTGAAGGCAGTTTCCCTGTAACCAAATAGTTAGCAATATCTGCATACCAAGGAGTCTTAATAGTTACTGCAAACAAGTATTCATCGGGAAACTTATCCTCTACAGGAGAATCTTCTTTAGTATTCTGAATCCTAGACAAGAAATCAGCTACTGTATTTTGTTTCCCTGGTCTATCCAACACAGTAATATTGAATTCTTGTAAAAGTAAGAGCCATCTTGTCACTCTGCCATTAGTAACAGGTTTTTTCATTAAATATCTAATTGCAGAATGGTCAGTATGAATAAAAGTTTCATAGCTTGTTATATAATGTCTAAACTTATTGATTGCATGAACAACAGCTAAAAACTCTTTTTCAGTCACAGTATAGTTTAACTCTGTGGGAGTCAAATTTTTACTGGTATAATAAATGGCATAAGGAACTAAATATTTTTGAACCAACACAGCTCCCAGAGCTGTATCTGAAGCATCCTTAGAAATATGGAAAGGGAGTTTCCAATTTGGCCCTCTCAAGATAGGTGCTTCAGTTATTCTTGTTTTCAAAGTTTCAAAGGCTGATTGACAATCAGGATCCCATTTAAATTCACAGTCTTTTGTAAGCAATTTGAAGAGTGGAGATGCTATTTTAGTGAAGTTTTTTTATAAATCTTCTATAGTAACCAGTAAATCCTAGAAAACTTCTAACATCTCTTTGACAATTTGGAATAGGTAACTTGGAGATGACTTCAAATTTTGATCTATCAACCTTAATCCCATCTCCTGAAATATGATTTCCTAAAACAATACCTTCAGTAAACATCATAAAGCATTTTTCATGGCTTAATGAAAGGTTTGTTTCTTTACATCTTATAAGGAATTTTTCCAAACTTTCTAATGCTTCTTCAAATGAATTACCATAAACTGTAAAATCATCCATATAAACCTCTACACAATCATGGATTAGATCAGAAAAAATTCCTAGTACTGCTTTTTGGAATGTTGCAGGTGCATTACATAACCCAAAAGGAAGCACTCGATAGGAAAAAGTTCCCCATGGACAAGTAAATGTGGTCTTATCTTGATCTTCAGGTGCTACCTGAATTTGATTATAGCCACTAAAACCATCCAAAAATGAAAAGTACTTTTTACATGCTAATGTATCTAATACCTGATCGATAAAAGGCAAAGGAAAGTGATCCTTCAAAGTTTCTTTGTTCAATTCCCTGTAATCAATGCATACCCTCCATTTACCATTCTTTTTGGGTACTATAACCAAAGGAGAAACCCATCGACTATCTGAAATTGGATAAATGAAGTTTACATTGAGAATTTTTTGGAGCTCTTCTTTCACTATCTCCCTAAGATTTGGATTCATCCTTCTTTGAGGTTGTCTGATTGGTCTACTGTTTTCCTCAATATAGATATGATGGATGCAAGTCTTAGGATCAATACCTTTCATGTCAGTATACTCCCATGCAAATGCGGTAGAATGTTTTTGCAAGATTTTGGTTAGTTCTTCTTGTTGTGACTTTTCCAAATGTTTGTTGATATTCAATGTTTTTCCTGGAAAAATCTCAATAGTAGAACTACCAAACTCTTCCATAGAGTATAGAGACATTTGCCTTGATGATAAATATTCTATGTCAGATTCCAATTGAAATTGTGTAGGGTCATATTCTGAAGATATCTCAAAATTTTCTAATGTGTTCAGAATTTGACTATCCTCACTGATTTTAGAAATGGTAAAGACAGGTTGTATAGTTTCCTCATCATCAACCCATTCATTGTCTCCTACTTCTGAGATTGCTTTTGCTGGAGGATACAAATGGAATTTCTTTGTCGAATTACCATTAGAAATGTACATATCCCCAGATCTACAACTAATGAAAGCATCAGCTGTGGCTAGCCAAGGTCTTCCTAAGATAAGTGGGTGCCCTCCTAGATTACTCTTGGGAGTCAAAATCATAAAATATATTGGATATTCCCAAGAATCTAAGGAGACTGAAATATCTTCTAATACACCATCTGGTTTAATAATTGATCGATCTGCAAGTTGCAGTAAAGTAGGTGTAAAAAGAAGGTTAGGAAGTTTTAGTTGGTCCATAGTCTGTCTACTCATAATGTTGATAGCGGCCCCTAAGTCAATCAATGTGTTTGGAATTTCTATCCCATTTATATGTGTCTTGACAATTGGACTTCCTGGATCTACATACTTCTGCATGGTAATTTTTCCCATCATAATATCTGCAATTTTTCCTACTAGGTGGATTCTTCTTGTGTCTTTTAATTTCCTTCCTGGTCTTTTGAAACTCAACTCCTTTATTGTTTTTGCTAGAATAGGAATCTCTCGAATGGCTTGTAACAAAGGAATCTTGATACAAACATTCTTCAATTCATCTAGAAAATCATAGTTAGGCAACAAGATTTGTTTTTCCACCCCCTTGTCAATTTGTAGTCTTTTAGGAAAAGGAGGTGTAGATGAAGATGCAGGTTGCTCAACTATAGGAGTTGTGGGTGTTAACTTTTCTTTTTCTTTTTGAATGTTTGAATTTTGAAGAGATGCTTCCTCAGAACCCTCATTGACTTTAAGAGAGTCCTCCTCAGAGGTATCTTGTTCTTGAATATCTATAGAATGTTTTTCTAAAACTCTACCAGATCTGAGTTGTACATCATTGAGAGGAACAATCATATAGGTAGGAAATTGTTGTCCTTCTATCATGTAAGTATTCTGAGGATTTTTATTGTTAGGATTTGGAAATGGCTGAGCTGGAAGTTGATTTGTCTTTTTTTGGTATGGGAGCATGAATTGAGGATTTGGATTTTTTTGAGAAGGTTGTTGTTGTGGAAATGGCAATGAAAGTTGTGGATTTGGGTTTGGAAGTTGTGGAGCTTGTTGATTTTGAAAAGATGGAGGATATTGATAAAATTGAGCAAATCTCCCATAAGGATCTTGCATCCCTTGTACCCATGGCTGATATGGATTTTGATTTTGGGGCCAAGGTTGTTGCCAAGGATTCCAATTTGGTGGGGTTTGAGGATTCATAGGGTTGTTAAACCCTTGAGTTTTTTGTCCCTGCCAAGGTCTTCTTGCAACAAAACAGAGAGATTCTACTGAATTTGGGTCTTCTTGAAAGATAGCTTTGAGTCCAGGAATTGAAGGACAATCCTTGATCTCATGATTCTCTGAGCAAATCATACATGTTTCTACAACTTTTGCATCCAAGGGACATTCCCTTAAAGTATGTTTCTTCCTACATTTCGGACAAAAGATGGCTAAAGCATCTGTTTCTGCTTTCTGCTTGTTTTGGATTTTAAGGGTGTCTAGTTGTTCACTAAGGCTCCCTAAGATATCAGTTTTGAATTCATCAAGCATATTACCAATCTCTGCCCTACTTACTGATCCAGTTGCAAATTTGTTAGCCCTAATAAGAGAAGGATCCCTAGGCCCTTTTCTTGTTTTAGATTTTCCTCTTGAGAGATGGACACATAGTTCTGTTATGTCACGAAGTGGAAGTTGAGAAATGTCTCCTTTCCCCATCATGTTTAAAATATCTATCCATTCATCTCTAATGGCTTCTAATATGAGGGCTTTCAAGGTTTCATCATCTAAGTTGCTCATCTTTGCTCTTTTTAAGTTGTATTGAAATCTTTCAAGTAAATCTTCCAAGTTTTCATCTTCTTTTTGCATCATTTTGAATACCTCATCCTTGTGATTGGTGGGCATACAATAGTCCAAGTATCTATCCAAAAATGTTTGTTTCATATTATTCCAAGTCCTAATAGATTGAGTGGCTAATCCCATGAACCATTTCAAAGCAGCTCCCTTCAATGTTGAAGGAAACAGTTTGAGTTTTTGAGAGTCTTCCATATAGTCATAGGTTCGGCACACGACTTCAAACTCAAACAGAAATGTTTCAGGATCCTCACTTCGCAATCCATAAAAGTTGGGGAGGACAGATGGTGAGATTTTTTTCATTGTTGTATGAGTTTCCTCATCAACTATAGGGAATCCAAACAAGTTGTCTCCTTCCCTATTTCTTCCATCATTACCTTCACCATTGTTGTCTCCATTGTTTCCTCCTCCTCTACCTCTACCTCTACCTCCAAATCCATCTATTATTTCCTTTGCCATGATAGTTTCTTTAGAGTCCTCAAAGTCCTCTGGTTCTTCTATCAAGGGAGGATGAGAGGGAGTCTCTTCCTTTTCTAAATGAGATTTAGTAGGTGGTATAGGAGAATCCTCTAATTCAGCTGCTCCTTGAATTCCAAAAATATTAAGGCTAGGGGTAGATGGTGGTGAATCTTGTCTATGCCTTGAATAATATGGAGTTGTAAAAATCAAACTCTTGGCTTTAGCTATAAACCTTCCCCTAGAATCTCTTGCTCTATGCATGTCATTTTTTTTATTATTTTTTTTTTTTAAAGTTGGGCTAATAATTCTCTTTCTGATCTTCCAGGTCACACTAGGTGCAAGAAGAGAGCATACTTATGAAATTACTGAACCAATAACTCTCTTTTCTGATCCTTCAGGTCACACTAGGTGCAAGAGGAGAGCATACTTCAAGAAGTTATCAAGTTTTCCCTTCTTTTATTATTTTGTTTTTTTTTTTTAAGAAATTGGCTACCTAGTTACACTTCCCCGGCAACGGCGCCAAAATGTTTGGTCAATTTAGTGTGTCCTCAATTGCTATATTAATTTATCAATCCGGGATTCGTAAGCTGATGAAGTGTGGCGCACTATATGTGCAAGATAACCTATCTCTTACTTTTTGTCGTTTTTGGATTTTTATGAAATTCTAAAAGACAAGTATGGAGACAAATATTCAAGACAATGATATCCTTCTAATGATTTTCCAAACTTCAAAAGAATTTTAAACACACAATGACAAAATTAATTCTTCAAAGAAAATGAAATTGCATCACTATTCTAGTCAAACAACAGTGAACTACTGATCATGAAACTCATTATCCTTGCTGCTGTCCAAATACAAAAGAAACTATGCTTAAAGAAATCCAAGAATTGCAACAAAGTAAATCTAAATCAAATTACATCAACTTATATTTTGATCCCTCACCATTATTCCAGCTATGGCTTTCGAAGGTAACCATAAACAACTTGAGCAACTTGATATCTAATTTGCAGAAAAAGAAACTAATATCAAACTACACACTCATACTTCAATCCCTCACCATTAGTCCAGCTATGGCTTTCGGAGGTAACTGAAAATGACATGAGCAATTTAATATATCTAACTTGGAGAAAGTAAACTAATATCAAACTACACACTCATACTTCAATCCCTCACCATTAGTCCAGCTATGGTTTTCGGAGGTAACTGAAAATGACATGAGCAATTTAATATATCTAACTTGCAGAAAGTAAACTAATATCAAACTACACACTCATACTTCAATCCCTCACCATTAGTCCAACTATGGTTTTCGGAGGTAACTGAAAATGACATGAGAAATTTAATATATCTAAATCTAACTACTGAAGCAAATGTGCAAGACTGAAATAAACAAACAGTGCTGGAATTAAAAAAAAACTAAGAAAAGTAAATTAGCAGAAGGACAATATTGATTCCATGTCATTAGTCATTATAAAAAGATGTGCAAGTGCCCGGGCTGCCTATTGTAATCTGAAGCAAGAACACTGATCAGTTAACCACAACATAAAACATGAAAAATTATGGACAAAAGTAAAATGTAAAGCATGAAATATTATGAACAGAGATGAAGCATAAATACCATGAAAGATGCAATGTATAAACACGTGAATGACTTATGGCACAATGAACTTAAAGAAATAAAACAAGAAACTATACAGTAATGCACAAAACCTCAGCGTGTGCAGGGGCCCTCTGCACCAGCCTCGGGCAACAGCCTTCAAATACGAATTACACTTGGAAACAGAGTCTTCTTATATATTAAAATGCAGTCATAACAGAGAAATGATATTACAGCACAGTGGCAACGCAATTACATTACAGAGCTATATGGAGGCTAACTATTATGCGTATGAAAACACGTTATTTATAACAAAGGTGATATAACTAATTCCATAAAGTTTGTGCTGATAGAGACACGTGAACCATCACGTCTAGAGATCCAGCATCATGGCCGCGGTGAGGAGTAAATCTATGAAGAGTGGATGTTGGATTCGGCTTATGGAGCCATGTACATGTGTTGATGTGTCTCCCGTAAATTAGAAACGGTCATACAAATCTTCACATGATGAGAAACAGAGTCCTGTCACCGTGGGACTCTACGGTTGACTTCCACTTGGCCACCTTTGACCACAGCCTCCTTAGGTGAATTTGCCCGAGCCAATAGGACATGATCCATGTCCACATCATTTCTGACTTGCCCATGTGGCTCGAATTGCCTGAAGACACCTACAACATATACTTTCACAAAATGGCTGCGGAAAGTTGCAGCAGCTGCGGAAAGTGGCAAGATTCCGCAGCTAAAAGAGCAAAAATCTAAATCAAACAGCAGACACAAAACATAGTTAAAAACCATTTTAGATGCTCTTTTACAGTTAATATGCAATGATATTGACGACTTAGAAGGTTCAGGTGAATGAAAAAGTTCTAGAAAGGTGTATAGGAAAGATGCAGATTTGAGACTCAACAAACACTTTTACAAGAAGAGAAGGAGGAAAAACATCAATTGCAGCTTCAGTTGCGAGCCACGACAGAGGCATTGGAAGAATTAAAGCACAATGAAGAAAGTCGTCAAGCAGATCATGAGGCATTGAAGGCACTCCTACAGGAAGAGAAGGAGGAAAAGCAGCGATTGCAGCTTCAATTACAAGGCACAACAGAGGCATTGGAAGAATTGAAGCACAAAGACGAAAGTCTTCAAACAGATCATAATGCATTAAAGAAATTTCTACGAGAAGATAAGGAGGAGAAGAAATGATTGCAGCTTCAGCTACAATCCATGACAGAGGCCTTGGAGGAAGTGAAGAGAAAAGAAGGCTCAGAGAAGCCCTCTTCACCTGTTTCAAGATCGACATATGAGGTAAAGAGTTATTATCATTCTTCAGTTTCATCTTCACATGTGATTATTTCTATTGGAAATGTGGAGATACCCATTACAGGAACTGGCATGAGACTCCTTACCAAGATGGGGTACAAAGGAGGAGGACTTGGCATTAATATCCAAGGCATAACTCAGCCATTGGAGGTTGTGCAAAGACCTCACTACTCAGTTTTGGGATACACTGAAGGAGAATGCTCAAAGGTGTCTGAGGCTTCCATGAAATTGATGAAACCGTCGAGGAAAAAGGATGATGGAGACACTTCACCATCATCTTATGATAAAAGATATTGCAGAGAGAAATCTGAGGCAGTATTTCATCGCCATAATGACATAAGAGACAAAATACATTATTGAACTCATCAGGGGAAAAGAATCATGGGAACACTTCACCATCATCCCATGGAAGTGCATGTTGCAATAGAATAGCGGAGACAAGCTCTCATCACCATGATCCCACCAGAGACCACTAGGAAAGGTATAATAATTCTCGATATTCGCAAGTTCATTTTGATTATAATCATGTTGCTAATCATGAACGTAAATCACAACAAAAGAAAAATTGTCATTTTTGTGGTTTACATAACCATGTCATTGCTGAGTATTGGAAAAGAATGATAACAAAAATTAATATGAGGCGTGGAAAGCCTTCTCCACAGCAGGGAAATAAATTGGTTAAGCAGGTATGGAGGAAGAAGACTCATTGCAACTATATAATGACCATCAAAGAGCCATGTGTTGGAGACTCCATCTAGAGCAACATATGAAGGACAAAGCGTCCATGCAAAAACCAGTCAGCGAAAATGTTCAACAAGTAAATCCTTCACATTCATCGTGGTTCACTTTATTGAAATGGTTTTTCTAGTGTGTCATGGGCATGTCTGTAAATAATTTGTTGCATTTATTTTTTAAAAGTGATGATGTGTTTTTCCATCACTTGCAATGTGACAATGATGTCTTTGGCCTTGTATTTATAGCTGGAGCATTGCTGATTCCATTTGATGTAAGCTTGACCACCAAGTATGTGTTATACACTCACGGAAAGTATGGGAATTCTTGGGTCATAGTTAGTCATATTTGAGCATGTAATTTGCAAGAAATTGTACTGCATGTTTGCAGAGGATGCATTTGTCATCTCATCGCTTATGGCTCCGAAGGACAAAGGTGAAGGAGAAGGAAGGGTGACCTTTTAGGACACTTGTGGTACAGACATAGTACACAACAGTTGCAGATTCTTGTTGATGCTTTTGGAGGACCAAAATCTCCTCAGTGGGGAGGAATGATCCAAGTGGTTCCAAAGACACACAGAGGACAAAGAGGGCTTATGAAAGCTCAAAAATAAAGTGACATAAATGTGGAAAACTTAGTTTCAAGTTGGATATCTCATCATCCTGATTACAATGTTGTGAACGGTTCGTCAAACTGAGTTTGTATGCGAAAGTTAGAGCCGGTCAAAGTTCTAGGGTTGACTAGGTGACATGGCAGGTTAAAGAGGATGCAATTTCGCAAGATTTTGGTGGCCAGATTCCGGCCAGCTCTGGCTAGATTCTGGGCAAATTTGTGAGACCCATAATTAGTCTCCTACGATCAAAATTCGGGTATTTTAAAAATGAATTATTTGTTTTTATATAACAAAAAAATATATTAAAATAAGGGTGGGTTGTGACCACTGCCAATACCCCCATCCACATAAAAATAAAATATTATAATTGGTGGGGTCGACGGCCATGACCCCGTCGCCCCAACCACCCAACGGAACTATGTTAGATATATATACGTTAAAACAAACTCCGGTGGCATATGGCGTTGGAACGTGGAGTGGGTTGGGTCGGGCCGCGTGGAGCGGACCCGCCCACCCTCCTTTTCACTATTTTTATATGCGTTTGACATAAAAAAAAGAGAGGGGCAGGATTTTATCCCCCAACCCCTCTCCCCCAAACTTAGACTCTTAATCGTTATGCCAATAGTTGCGACCTTGTAAGGTCCACCAACAACTTTTTATATAAACTTGTCATTTCATCAGTGCACCCAGGCAGAGGAGGAGCATGCAGTTCGAGACATACAGGTGGAACCCTGAGCCACTCAATCAGATGCAGTGGAACCATGATTTGAGCTCAATTTCCAGAGGGGCCAAATTTTCCCAGTGTCCAAATTGGATGAATTTTATATGAATTTTACACATCTAGGTGACACGACCTTGATGGCGGTGTCAATTTCTGCAACATAGGTCTCGATTATTTGGCCATATTCCAGGATGGGATGACGGTGTCAGAGTTAAGCATGTGGATAGTCGATTTCATGCCATTCGATGCCACATTTGCGATGGTGCTTTTAGATCTAGCGATTGAGCAGATTATTCTTTAGCCAACAGTAGGGTTGAGGTATATGAAGTGTTGCTGCCATGTACTTCATTGATTATTGTTGTAGGATGCTTTATGTCATGTTCATTTCTGCTTGATGTATGATGCATATTCTTCATGTTTATTTGCTGTTATTGATTCCTGCTGATGTAAGATGCAGAATCTTTATGTGTATTGATGTGGTATGTATTTATCATGGATGGTGATTTATGTTGTGAGATCCCTTTGTTGCCTTGATGGCGGTATACTCTTTGTCACCATGTGTGAAGTTTTCATGCTGGTAGGAGGTTTGTGATGAGTGAGAGTTTTTTGTAACGAAGCGTCTTGTGGAGAGACTTTACCACTCATGTTGAGGGATTTTCCTTGTATGACAAGTCAACAACATCCATGTACATTATCACTAGTTACAACACTGAATGAAGTGGCCAACACCATCGAGACATCGAGGCCCAGAGACGTAGTCCACATTGGACGAACTCCATTATTAAACGGCTTGCATTTTGTTGCGTGATTGTTGACATGTGTTCCTCTTGATTATATTTGCATGTGTTCATTAATGCTTTTGATAAAATGTAATTCTAATACATCAGCCGAAGTAAAAGGTCTTGGTTAAAAGGGTATCAGAAATTTATCCGGATCATCAAGATAGCCACTTTTAGTCTTAAAGGGAAATCATATATCTGGTGGGAAGATTTGTAGAATGTTAAAGGTATTCGGGAGGATGACTTGATTTGGGATGAGTTTGAGAGGCTCTTCAAGAAGAAGTACCTGTCGGAGAGATAATATGATGCAAGAGCTAAGGAGTTTTATAAGTTGCAGATGGGTTCAACATAGTCACTGATCAAACGGGAACTATTACCTCAAAATGAGAACTCTAGCCCAAAAAAACTCAAAAAACATGAAAAAACAACCCAAAAACGAAAAGTGTGTATTCTAGAATGCATTATTTTTTTAGGGTTAAATTTCAACATTTTTTTTAAATTATGCTAAAAACCAATTTTTTTATTGAAAAAAGGATTGAAAAAACACCCTCGAAACAAAAAGTGTTGATGGTGGAATAATATCGCCAATTTTTTGTGTGCAAAAAACAACTTGAAAACAAAAAGTGTTGATGTTGGAATAACGTCGCTAATTTTTTGGTGCAAAAAGAAGCCTAAAAATGAAAAGTGTTGTTGCTGGAATAACGTTGTCAATTTTGTGTGTGCAAAAAACAACTTGAAAACTAAAAGTGTTAATGTTGGAATAACATCTTTTTCTTTTCGGGGTAAATTGTCAACTTTTTTTAATAATGACGTTAAAAATAAAATATCATGAGTCTCAAAAACCTTAAAATTTTAATGATAAACATGACATTAAAGATAAAATATCAAAAGTCTTAACATCGCAAATTTTTTTATGCATGGTATTAAAAATAATCAATCTATTATCGTGTCTCTAAAGAGCCTTGAAAATCCAAGGATGACATTCAAGATAAAATATCACCTTTATAAAAATAAAATTCCAACGATTTTTAGGCATGGTACAAAAGATAAAATATCACTTGTAAAAAAAAAAAACACAAAAAATTTCAAAACAATAAAACTTTAAATTAACAATTAAAAAAAAAATTTAAATAATAATTTAATTTAAAAAAAAATACATATAAATCTATGAAAAATACATTTTTAAATAAAAAAATTAACAAAATTCAATTATTAAAAAAAAAAAAAAAAACATTTTTCAAATTAAAATTGAAAAAAAAAACCAAATAAATTAAAAAATATAAAATATATTAAAAAAAAATTAAAAAAAGGTTCATTTTTTATTTCTATTCTTTTTTATTTTTTATTTTTTTAAATATATATAATAATAATAATAATAATAATAATAATAATAAATAAATAAATAAAAATCACCACCGCCGCCCTAGGGGCCGTTGGTCGAGCCCTGCAGCCCCCAAGGCAGCGATGGTGATTCTCAAAATTGACCCAGGGCAGCGGTGATTCTCGAAATCAACCTAGGGCAGCGGTGATTATTGGAATCGACCTAGTGTGGTAGTGATTATCATAATCGACCTAGGGAAACGGTGATCTCTGGAATCAATCCAAGGTGGCGGTGGTTCCCAGAATCAACCCTGGACTGCGATGATTTCCAGAATCGACCCAGGGCGGCGATTCCCGAAATCGACCCGCACCGCCTTGGGGTCGCGGGGCTCGGCTGATGGGCGGCAGAGAGCTTCCAGCTCTCCACTACCCGTCGGTCGAGTCCCACGGCCCCAAGGTGGCAACATTGATTTTTATTAATTAATTAATTAATTACTTTTTTAATTTTAATTTTAATTTTTTTAATTTAATTTTTATATTTTTTTAATTTTTTTTAAATTAAAATTTTCTTTTTTATTTTATTTTTATTTTAATTTTTTTTTAATAAAATTATATATATATATATTCCTTTTTTTAATTAAAACATATTATTTTTTATTTTCTCATTTCTTTTAATTATGTATTTTTTTCTTTTTTTTTAACTTCAAAATAATTGTTTTTTTTTTTTTAATTTTAATTTTTTGTCTTTAAATTATGAGTTGTTTTCTTTTTTTTTTAAATTTAATTTTTGAATTTTTTTGTTTTTTGTTTTATTAATTTAATAATTTTTTTTTCAAAGTCTTTTTTTTTACAAGTTATTTTTGTTTTTTTACATTTTTATTGGTTTTTTTCATATTTTCTTTATATTTGATTTTTTTTTTATGTTTTTTTATTTTATTTTTATGTATTATTACCAAGATGAAAATTACCACTCTAAACAAAAAGGATTGATGTTGCATCAACATTTTTCAAAATTAGCATGAAAATCATTAATATTTTAAAACAAATGTTCATACTTGATAAATAAAAAAATTTCAAGTGCTAAAAAAATGTTTATTTTTCTAAATCGACATGATATTTACAACAAAAAAAAAAATCAAAGAAAATTTAAAGCTCCAAAAATATGCTAAAAAAAAGTTATTCTACATCACCACTTTTCAAAATCGACATGAAAATCATGACATTTAAAAAAAAAAGTCATAAGAAAATTTAAAGTGCCAAAACTATGCTAAGAAAAAAGGTGATTCTGCATCATCACTTTTCAAAATCGTGTGTTTTTCTTGCTACCTCAAAAAAAACATGTACCAGGTAATTTTCTCGTTTGATCGGTAACTATGTTGTTCCATGACAAATGATGAGTATATTAGTAGGTTCTTGGAGCTGTTGAGATATGTGCCTTACCTAAAGGAGAAGAAGAACAAGGTTCAGGGATTCATCAATGGGCTACCAGTAGCATACAGAGACCAAATTGATTTCGATGAGCCTAGATCACTAGAAGAAGACATTCGAAAGTTTAAGCATGTTTATGAGCAGTCAAAGTGAAAATTTTATCCTAAGCGTGATTTGAAAGGAAATGGGAAAGCTAAAGGAAGATGGCCACCAAAGCGGGGAAGACCTCAAGATGCAAGTGAGAAAGGAAATGTGGTTCCTTACAAGAATTTCAATACAACTGAGAAGGGACATGGATCACAACAAGTTAGAGGTGATGGTAGAGCACTATTATCGAGTTGGATATGAGGAAAGGATCATTGCAAGAGGGATTGTCCTCAATATCAAGGTGGTAGACCCCAAGTATATAGTGGACAAGAGGCACAGACAATTGTGGATGTTGGTCATAACATTCCTCAGATTTATGCATCTGTGGAAAACATGTAGGTGGATCACCAAACATATGTCATTGAGATGGACGATAAGATTTGTAATCAAGTTATTTCTATTTTGATTGATCCCGGATCTAATTATAGTTATGTTAATCCTGACCTGGTGGATAAGTGTGACTTAAGAAAAGAAGTGCATGTGACATCTTGGTTGGTGCAGTTGGCTATAGGTACAAAGAAGAGAGTTCACCATTGGGTAAGAGCTTGTGCATTTGAGTTAAATGGTGCCTACAACAACACATTTGAATGTACTCCCATTGGGATCGTACACCATGCTTTTTGGTATGGATTGGTAATACCTTCACAAGGCCAAAGTACACTTTTATGAAAAGGCCATTGAGTGCCTAGATGATAATTGAGAAAAGAGAATTTTGGAGGGAAAAAAGAAGCCTACATCAGTAAGGATGGTCACCGCTATGTAGGCTAAGCGCAGTTGCAGGAAAGGTTGTGTGATGTTTGTAGTGACAAGGGTAAGGATGTTGAGGATGCAGAAATTTTCCA
This sequence comes from Pinus albicaulis, assembly GCA_034641835.2. NCBI lineage: Eukaryota > Viridiplantae > Streptophyta > Pinopsida > Pinales > Pinaceae > Pinus > Pinus albicaulis. Next base: position 1,036,684,973 of record CM076577.1, on the reverse strand, counting down.
AAGGTATCCTATATTGCAAAAGTTTTAGGATGTGTTTCCATTAGAGATTCTAGAATTACCTCCTCATAGAGAAGTGGAATTTTCTATTGAGTTGGTATTAGAGAAACACCAATATCAAAGGCACCTTACAGGTTGAGTACACTAGAGTTATTTGAGTTGAAGTTGTAGCTAAAGGAAATGATTGACAAGGGGCACATTAGGCCGAGTGTATCACTATGGGGTGCGCCAATGTTGTTCATGAAGAAGAAGGATGGTACTCTCAGGCTATGCATTGATTATAGGCATTTGAACAAAGTGATGATTAAGAACAGGTATCCATTGCCGAGGATTGATGACTTGCTCGATAAATTGAAGGGAGAAGCAGTGTTCTATAAGATTGACTTGAGATTAGGATATCATTAGGTATGCATAAGAGAAGAGTACATCTATACTACTGCCTTCAGGACTATCTATGGGAATTATGAGTTTGTTGTAGTTCCATTTAGTTTGACTAATACTCGAGCTACATTTATACGTTTGATGAATAGTGTGTTGCGTCCTTATTTGGACAAGTTTGTTATTGTATCATTGATGACATATTGGTATATTATAATAATGAAGAAGAGCATACTGACCATTTATCAGTAGTGTTGATATTTCTAAGAGAGAATCAGTTACATCCTAAGCTTAGGAAGTGCAGTTTCTTCCATATAAAGGTACACTACTTGGGACATGTCATTTCTAAGGAGGGCATAGTAGTAGATATAGAAAATATAAGAGCCATCATGGAATTGGTATCTCCTAAGAATGTGGAGGAAGTCAAGTCATTTATGGGATTAACATGTTACTACAGGAGGTTCATCAAAAAATTATCACACATTTCATATCCTATTACTATAGGAAAGGTAATAAGTTTGAATGGATAGAAGAATGTGCAACTAGTTTTGAGAAGTTGAAGTTGTTGTTGACCAATGCTCTAGTTCTTAAGATTGTAGATCCGGATAAAGATATCATGGTCTACATAGATTCTTGTAAAAGAGAAATTGGTGGAGTCCTTATGCAGAAGGGACATGTGGTATGCTATGAGTACAAGAAATTGAATGAGCATGAATAGAATTACGCGACTCATGACCTTGAGTTGGAAGCTATTATTCACACATTGAAAATGTGGAGGAATTATCTTCTTGGCAGGAGGTTTGTATTGCTGAGTGATCACAGTGGGTTGAGATATTTTTTTGACCAACGGAATCAGAATGCCAGGCAAGCTAGATGGTTGTCCACCCTTAGTGAGATTGACTTCGAGATCAGATACATTAAGGGAAAGGAGAGCATGGTTAAATATGCTTTCAACAGGAAAGTACATGTAAACCATATAGCATCTATGAGCTCCTATGGGATATACTTACATGATCAGATCTTACAGTAGGAAAATAGGATAACAAGTATGTGGAGCTCAGACACAAGTTACAATAGAGTACAGGTACAAGTGATTAGGACGCATAATATTGTCTCGCAACAGATGGTTAGATGAGATTTAGGGACAAGACCTATGTGCCAGATGACAATGATCTCAAGAAGATTATCTCAAGGGAATTTCATCTCAAGCCATCCTTAGGTCACCTAGGACATCCGAAGACATTAAGTATGGTGAATAAGTTATAAAATTATCTGAATATGAAGAGGGATGTGGAAGAGTTCGTAACTATTTTTTGGATTGTCAGCATGTGAAGGAAGAGTGTAAGCATCTAGGTGGTCTACTACAACCTATTCCGATTCTAGAATGGAAATGGGAGGTCACTTCCATGGATTTTATTACAAGTCTTCCGAGGACTGTGAAGCAACATGATTCTGTCATGGTTGTGGTAGATATGTTAAGCAAGGTGGATCACTTCATTCTAGTGAAGACTACATGTTCATCTAGTGAGGTGTCATAGGTCTTCATTAGGGATATTATGAGATTATATGGTGTTTTGAAGAATATTGTGTCAGCTAGGGATGCCAAATTCACTTCCAAGTTTTGAAAGGAGCTGTTTGTAGGATTGGTGACATAGTTGGCCTTCAGTACATCCTATCATTCACATAAGATGGACAGACAAAGAGGGTCAAAAATATCCTATAGGATATGCTAAGGATGTATGTCATGCGCCAATAGAGGAAATGGGAGGAGTAGCTTCCATTGGTTGAGTTTGCATACACCAATGGTTATCAGGAGTCGTTGAGGAGGAATTATTTCGAGGTACTGTATGGGATGAATTATAATACTCCCATAAACTGGAGTGATTAAGTGAACATGGTACTTATTGGACTAAACATGTTGGAAAAAATGGAACAAGATATGCAAGTTATAAAGAAGAATCTAAAGGCAACACAAGATAGGAAGAAGAGTTATGCAGACAGATACAGAGAATTTAAGTAGTTTCAGGTTGGGGAGCATGTGTATTTGTGCATCAATCTCAAGAAGACATCCTTGAGGATTGGATCATGTGCCAAGTTGGCACCAAAATATTGCGGGCCTTTTGAGATCCTTAAGAGTATTGGAACAATGGCCTATCGACTTGCACTGCCTCAAACGATGAAAGTCCATGATTTTTTTCATGTTTCATTATTTAAAGGGTATGTAAAGGATGCTAATATTGTTATTGATTGGTATGTATTGCGGGTGGAGAAAGAAGGAGAATTATAAATGGAACCTCAATGCATATTGCAACATAAACAACTAATGCTCAAGAACAAATCCATAAAGTAAGTTAACGTGTAGTGGAAGCACTTTGGGCTCGAATAAGCTACATGGGAGATGTCAGATCAAATGCGGGCTACGTATCCTTCATTTTTTTCCAGTTGAGAAAAAGAAATTTTGGTATTTTTACATATTTATATATGGTTTCTATTGTAAATACCACCATGAGCTAAGTTATAAATTTCCAATAAGTGGCATGGCTGTTATATGGTCAGGTTGTCATGATAGTTTTTTCTTTTGAGCAGGTTATTCATTGCAAATAATGAACTGAGCTAAGTTATAAATCTCCATGGGAAGTATGTTTTATTTTCAATGGTTTTTCTAAGGTATATGTGTGGTTTAATACCGAGGATGGTGTTCCCAAAGGGGGAGGGTTCTATAACAAACGCAGGTTAAAATTTCATGTACTAAAAGTTAATAAATGAAAAAATAAGACCATGGTTAAGGGGCACTTATTCCAAGATGAATGTTGGGAAAATATATCCTAGTGGGCATCATTGGATTTGTTAATGCTAAGGGGAAATTGGCTGGGTGTGTTTATGGCTAAGGGGAAATTGGCAAAGGCAATGGCTAAAAATTTGAAAAGGTAAAAAGTATGTTTGGCACATTTATTTATGAAAATAAAGGAAATTAGGAGAAAATGAAGGTGAAAGGTAAAAGTTTGCATGTGAGGAGGAAATTGAAGGAAAAAAATGGAAAATGAAGAAAATAGAGGCCTCATTGATAAAAAGGATTATGAGGATCAGTTGGTACCTTTTGCCAGTTTAGTTTTGGATCTCTCTCTCTATTGTTTCTCTCTCACACTCTTGGAAACTTAGAGTTTTCTTGGAGCATATTAGCATTGGAAAAAGAGAGGGAAAAGCAAGAAAAGGAAGGACAATGAAAGGAAAGGAAATCAAAGAACAAGCACGGAAGAGCAGGATCAAGCAAATTCAATAGGAATAACTGCAAGTAACAGATTTCATGTATGATTTCCTAGCTAGTTTTGACATGCATGGTATGTGCATGTTGGTATCTGGTTATTTTTTTTTTAGTGGCATGATTTTTCCGGGTTTTGACAGTGGTTTTCAACCTTTATTTTCCTTTTTTACGGATAGCCATGGTGTGATGGGATTATTCTCGGTTTTGAGCTTTGGAATTTCTGGATGGTTTCAGAACACAAGGCGAAGGTGGTCTCAAATTCATTCCCAAAGGCCTAGGAATCCCTTGACCGATTTTGGAGGGATACATGGTTAATCATGAGGGTGGTATATCAAAAAGGGCCTAGTGATCAGGTGTGGATTACAGTAAAGACTACATACAAGGAGACAAAAATTTCCTCAAGGATAGTGATGAAAAATGGAGGCATTCCAAGATCGGTTCGGTTTTTTTTATCTTGGTGATGGTTTAGGTGAGATCACGATATGGTGAGGGTGGAGGTGGTTTAACCTCCAGATTACCTTGGTTGTTTTTGGATTGGTTTATCCATGAGATTCCACATTCATGCTTGGAATATGGAATGGGGGTGACTGGCTGAAAGAAATATTTGGTTCAACCATGTCTATGGTCAGGTGTTACACTAAAGTTTGTCACCATGACTCTCAATTCAGATCTCTCGCCATCCAATGAGTGTCTCAAGTGAATCCCCTATGAATCTTGAAGTAAATAAATACCAGGGATAAAAGGAATTTTGGATTTCACTGCTTAATAACCATTTTTGAGCATCTACACAGTTTCCCTAAATAAAACCTGCGCATGTGTGTTTTTTACCATTGTGTCATGCACATATCTATGCAATGTTTTCCACTAAAACTGCATAATTCTGTTCATGTAGGTAAAAATAAAAAAAGTAAGTTATAGAAGCATTGGTGGAGGAATATTATCTAAATTAGAGACCTCAAACCACTACATACCTGTGCATCATCCCTTGGATCATGGAACTAATCTCCTCTTCTTAAGCATCATATCCCTTGAGAAGAGGAACTAGAAACCTCCTCATCCTTCCTATAAATTGAGCATAGGACTAAAGGAATGAGGGACTTGGATTGGTAAAATTTTTACACCATTGTACACCATGTAAGACCAATTTTACCCTAAGTAAAATTGCTTTCACTATGAAAAATAACTTAGTAATCCATATTTATCAAGTTGTTTATGGTCTAAACAGGAAATTCGATGAGGAAATATTAAATAAATCCATATTTGTTTGATTTTCCTCAAGGAATAATTAGTTAAACAACAATTTAATTAATATTCCTAGTCATATTTAACCCAAAATAGGAAAATTGATTAGATAAATCATTATTTATCTTAATATTTTCTAGGAATAATTATTTAAACCTTATTTAAATAATATTCCTTGTTAAATCTGACTAAATCATTTATAAATAATTGAATAAATCATTACTTATTTAATTATTACTCAACCACATCCTTAAAATAATAAATAAATCATTTATTTATTTACTATTTACAAATAAAGGGATTTGACTAGATTCAAATTCGTTTTCCCTCCAACAAATATAATAAAATATTTCATAAAAGTTGGATCTAGAATTGGTTAGTAATATTTTTATTATGCACCAATATCTAGAATAACTCAATATTTTGTTATAAATAGAAGGGTTTTTCCATTCATTCACTACCTTTTGTTGCCTAAAGATCACTCTAGATCTATACTTTTGGTCTGACTTTGATCCTCCATCATTGTCATATTTTGCTACCATTTTTCTTGTGAGCTCCCTTTGAGTTCCATTTTTTGTTTGGGTTTTCTACACCATCAAGAGAGAGAGACCTTAGATCTGAAGTGTCGAGGACTTACAAGAACCCATCCCATTGAGGGGGACTGGTAACATCTTTCTATGTTCCCTTCCCAAGTGTCAAAAAGACAAAAATTCTTTAAAAATATTCTTGTCTTGTCTATTGGATGCATGGAGAAACTCTTGCTTTTATTTACTACTTAATGTCTTTTACTACATAGATCTAGATTTTGTAGCAATTATCTTGGTTAAATAACTGCAGATCTAAAGAAATTGGCAACCATCTTTGATGTTAGGGTTGTTTGTTATGCACATCTAAAGTGAGCTTTTTTCATACATTTGTGATAAGAATTCATCCTAACAACTGGTGATTGCAAAAGGGTTTGCGATTACGACCTCTGTCGTTTTTCAGATCCCTGCATGACCAGCTGCTTAAAACCCTAGGATTTTTCTTCAGCTTCTTGTTTTGATTTTCTTGATGTTTTTTTAACCTATAAAACCCTAAAACATTAAAAATTCTAACTTCTGTGTGTTTTCAGACCTATTGCGCAGGTGACGGGCATCAGCTGCAAATGAGAAGATAAATTTTCTGAAACCTGCTCCCGAGAGTGTCGAAAGTGAAGGTTGCACTTTTTGGGCCAAAACATACGACCTGGAGCTTCAGGGTGCAAAAAATAGACCTAAACCTGCGACCTCTGTAGAAAACAGGTAAGAAATTGTGACCTGAAATTTTTGAAGGAATTTTTCTGAGATTTTTTTGGGTTTGTCTGGGCCTCTGTTCAGGGTTTTCTGACCTCGATCTCTGCCTATTTTGGACCTGTAATTTCTCTATTTACTCATCAAAGTGGAAACCTAGCCCCCTAGGGCTTCAGTACCATCCACCTTTCACGAGGAGTTTTAGCTACAACATGTCGTCTGAAATTTTAGTGTGTTTAGTCATTTTTCTGATTTGATCCCTTACCTTTAGATCCACTTCAGGTTGGTTATTCATTCATCCAAAACACCTCTTTTCAGTTTTTTTTGGGTCTTCCTCTAGGGTTACCTCTGTTTCCCTTCAGGTTGTAGCCTTTCACCACCTCATTTGCAACAATTTTCCCTCTGATTTTTGTTTTTGTTTTTTGCACCTATTTACAACAGATCTGACCTTTAGATCATTGTCCTTCTCGACTTTAGATCTATTGGCTATTTTGGTGTGTTTTGACTAGATTTTTTCCCACTCACAGACTATTTGTTGAGAGGCCCGCTTCCTTGGGTTTAGATTAATGCATAATTAGTTATTTATTTTCTGTTATTTCAATTTCATATACTGTTATCTGCAGATTTATTTTTAGTTATACAACACACTTTTTCTTTTTCTCTATAAATGTCTAGGTTTAAAAATTAAAATTTACACACTTAACACACACACCCTAAGTGAAGAAGAGCCTGGTTAACACCGCATGGAAAAGACTATAACATTGTAATCGATTGATCCTACACTTTTCTGCCCTTGTTTCGACATTGTAATTAGTTAATCCTGCACCTCCTTGCCCTTGTTGGTCTCTCTTCCCTTTATGTTGTGTTTGTGCTTTCATCATTGCGCCCCCAAGGAGTTTATCTTGGAGACTTCTTGGCCTTCATCCTAAGTTTCCGTTAGGAAGACTTAATCCTTTGCGTAGGATTCGAGTTAGTCCTCCACCGAGTCCGCATTATGAATCCTCTTCTGGTTCATTGGGTTCCCCTTCTTGTTCCATTCCCGGTTCTCCCCCTGTCACCTTCACCATGTCTAGTTCAAGACCTAACACTGGTGGTAGCCCCGGCCGTAATGCTGGAAAGACTACTAGTGGGATTGCAACAGGAACTATCCCGGCTGCTCCTTTGCTCCCCTATATGGTAGGCCTCAGTCTTCCTGATTTTAACCAGTTGATCAATGATCCCATATGCCATGACTCTGGTTGTCCTGCTATGCCAACCAAGCTCCCTTCCGACATCCCCAAGTTTGAAGGTCTTGCTGGAGAATATCCTACAAATCATGTTCGATCTTTCCACATGTGGTGTTCATCTAATTCCATTACCGATGGCTTTGTCCGTCTTTGGTTGTTCCAATGTACGCTTAATAGCAAAGCTTCTAAGTGGTATGTTGATCAAGCCTCCTCCTCTCATACCACCTTTGCGACTCTTTCCCGAGATTTTTTGTCTTATTTTCAGCTTCCCCTTCGTTACGACACTGGTACCGAACTTTTGACTTCTTTCTGTCAATTGTCTGCGACCCACCTATTCGATCATGTTCAGGAATGGCGGAGAAGAAAGAGCCTATGTCGAGCCCCTACCTTCGAAGATCATGTCTACATGGACTGGTTTCTTAGATCCCTTTTTCCTGCTATAGGCAAAGGTGTCGCATCACATTTCCCTCAAACCGAAGAAGCTGCTCTCTAGATTGCGTTAAAATATGACTTGATCTATGCTTAGTCTCGTTACGTTTATACCGCCTTGCCTGATCTCCTTAGACCTGGTGGTGCCAATGCACTGGGGGCATCCCATGGTGGTATCGTTGGAGCCCTTTATCATTCATATGCTCATCCTCCCATGGGTTATGGTTTCCCTAAGGGAGGGGCCAAAGCCTCCAGCATTTTCCCCCCTCCCGGTAGCATGTATCCAGGATACGACATGCCTCCTCCTTTTTCCCAACATGTTTACCACAATGTTACCCAACCTCCCTATTATCCGTATCCACAGCCTGGTGCTCCAACTCCTCCAGCATTAGCACCCCCGCCTCCCTTTCCTTCTCAACCCCGCAACATCAGCCACCGGTTCCCTAGGGGCAGGTATATGAACAACAGGGCACGACTTATCCTTCTACATCCAAAAATAAGAGGAAAGACACCCAAAATCAATCTACCCTAGGTAATCCAAGACCTAATCCCCAAGGGAATGCACCTAACACTGCTAACCAGCAATAGGGCACTCAGCCCAAGTAGGACATGTCTGCTCGCACGAATAAGCCTTGTTCATGTTGTGGTGTCTATGGTCATTACACCCACGATTTTCCTCTTTTACCACAGATGCGCCATATGTGGGATAATCAAGCAGCATTGCGAGGACAACAAGCCTCCCCTTCAGTTCCTCTCAATGCTCCACCTATCCAGTTGGCTGCGTTTACCAATCCTTTCCCTCAGCAAGGATTCGTGGCTACCCAACCACCTGAAGGTCAGGCGGCCACTCAACCCCCTCCATCTGGTACCTCTGATTAGCAGATTCTCATGATGAACTCTGACCAACCCATTACCGTTGACCTCAACCTTCAGACTTAGTCCCGTCAGTACAACAAGCCTCCCGCTACGTCTGTCCTCGAGCCCCCTTATTTAGGTTCTATAGAGCCTCTTTTGACAACCAATGGTCCTTTACAGATCCCTCAGCCTAAGGCAGAGGTTCATACCAAGATCCCTAAGGGACCATTACGCCGAAATGATCCTTCTGGTAAAGCTACCCATTCGTATAATATAGTAGATGATTTGGCACAATCTATTGCTGCCATCTCAACACTGGAACTCCTCTAATCGTGGCCTTCACAACGAAAAGCTCTACTAACTGCCATGGGTGCTATAGATCCTTCAAATGATCGTTTGAACATCTTCGATGTTGACCAGTTAGAACACCCTCCTCTTCCTACTTCTGTCGCCTTTCAAATCCCTGTCAAGATCCGGAATGCTAATGTCTCCCGTTGTATCATTGATGAGGGGGCATCCACCTGTGTGATGTCCACTTTGGTTTGGAAGCAACTTGGATCACCTAATTTTGACCCTTCCACTATCACCCTCTGAGTGTGGGATGGCCACTCCTCCAATCCCATTGGCATGTTCCGCAATTGTCCTATTACTCTTGCGGGCAAGACTGTTTGTGTTGATGTAGAAGTCATTAATGCCCCCTTAGATTACAACATTCTATTGGGTCGTAGCTACGACTATGCGATGTTTGCTATACCATATGTGGTTCACCGCAAGATGTCCTTTCCTCATAATGGAAATATAGTCACCATTTACCAGTTGACATATTATGAACCAAAGTCTCAGACCTCCCCTAAGTCCATCTCTTCGGTGGCCAATAAGAAAACCGTCGACCCCTTAACCAGTGTCTCACCCAAAGTCTACAAAGACTGCTATTTGCTTGGTTCATTCTTTGGTCTTCCTCCACCTGTCTCTGATCCCATCTCATCAAATGTTTTCATGATGCAATCGTCTCGGGCTCCCTCAAGCGGCCTGCTTTAGCTAGCTAGTAGCCCCGCCCTCCATAACCTTCTCGTAGCACTTTGACTCAGCCTTCTAGACCCCCTCCTCCTAGCCCTTCATCTGCAGCTGGTATACATGAGCCTCTTTACCCTTCTGGCATGGTTCCTTCTGGCCTTAACCATCTTAGAGCTGTCTTGCCTATCCATTACCCCTACGGTCAGATATCGTTCCTAGCTCCCCCTCCTGGAGTGTTTTCGGTACCTATCATGGCTATCTTATCCCTTCCTAACCTGACCCTAGGAATCCCTGTCTAGTACATAGACCCCCCAGCTACTAGCCCGCCTGGTCAGCCCAAAACTTATCTTTCTTTGACCTTGGTTCAATCGGTCCCCATGACCCCTCCTCTGTTACTGTGCCTCAGCCACCTCAACAGGAACCTTCTCCTGTTGCAACAGCTTCGGGTAAAGGGGGCAAAGCTCGCAAGAAGGAACCTAAAGACAAGGCTACCCCGATTGACCCTACTCCTTCTCAGCCTCCAAAGCCTAGTGATTTGTGTGATGTTGTCGGTCATGCCACCCATCATTTTCCTGAATTTCCTCGCATCAAGCCCATGGTTAATGTTGCATTCCCTAAGTCTACGGTCCCTGAAGCCTTTGTTTATTCCTCAACTATAGCCAAGAACCCTAAGACTATTCACACCAACTAACCCTATGCTCTATGTGATCTCCATGGCCATTATACCCACCGTTTTCCCTGCCTCATGCATTACCGCACCTCTTTGGAGGTAGTTCAGGAGTACAAGATTGAACAGAACTAGTCTGCCTCTCCTGTCCTTGCGCATAATGCTTTGGGCCAACTTGAGGATTTACTCGCTCCCATTGAAATTCCCCCTCTTGATGTCGAGATGACGGAGCCTGCAGCCACCATCCTCTACCTATCATCCTTCATGAGATCCACGGTGGAAGCTCCTTCAGAGACTTCCCCTTCTATTTCACTTGACCTCCCTTCAGTGATCACCCTGGGCTCAACATTACTGGATCCTTTATCTGCTTTTTCTTCTGTCACCCCCCGTGACGATGCGCATGTGAACCTTTCTTCTCATGATGATGAGTTAGGTAGCTTCGACGCATCATGTGGTCTCTCTTCCTCTAGTAACCCCATCTTTTACTATGATGACGACATCATGGAAGCCTTTTCCATCCCTGACTTCATCTTTCCTGCCCATAAGCGGAATGGCACCATCTGTGTATATGGTGACTTTTGCGACTGGAGCACAAGCTATCCCCAAGGTAGATCCCCCACACCACCTACCCGTCAGTGTGTGGGTGGTAGACATCCTACCTAGAGCACTCCCTCTAGCAGTGTTTGTTCGATTTCTAACTTGCGCTCAGGTTGCCAGCATTTTTCATCATCCTCTCATTTTTTGTCTTGTGGCACCTTTTAGATGGACCCACCATCCACATCATATATCGGTTATGCCGATGGTGCAAGTCGCTACTCCCGGAATCTAGCCTCGGCAGGTTGGACCATTTTTACCCCCTTACATTCGCTTGTTCTCTCGAATGGTGTATGCATTGGTACTGCCACCAATAATCAGGCCGAATATGATGCAGTGTGAGGTTTATTAGTTGATGCCCTTTCCCATCGCATCCTCCACCTTCATGTTCATTTAGATTCCCTACTTCTTGTCATGAAATTGAATGGTCTCTATCGTGTGCATAATCATATCCTTTTTAGAAGATATTTACGAGTGAATCTTTTGATGCGTGAATTTGAGATCATTACATTCAATCATGTACCTAGAGCAAAAAATCACTACATAGATAACATTGCAAACAATATTCTAGATTGGCACTTAGCACATGCATTTAACATACGACAATAACATAAAACCATAAAAACAATGCTTATCCATTATATGTGTCGTATAAAATGTTTTAAGAGTCAATTAAATTTGATACATATGGCATGCCCATAGCATGTTACAAAAACTCAAAACTGGGGGCACCACTTGCCCCTACATCTAATCACTATCTAGAGGATCCCGAGCCAATGGCTCTACTCCTGCAATTTGTAGATCGTGCATCCCTTGTCCGGCCATCGCCATGCACTGCATGACCCCTTGCCACTCCGAGGGTAGACCAATACATGGCTCTATGTACTGGTAATCCAAGTCTTGCTAGCCGCGCTCTGAAACACCGGTCAGAAGCCTTTCACACCTGCGATGGATGTCCTCCAGGAGAGCCATTGCATCCTCATTTTAAAGTATTCTCGATCCACTAGGTCCTGCAGCTCCTGATACTGCAGGTCGTCCCATGTACCCGACTAGTTTCACTAGTGCTGTATCTGCATACCAAAAGTGAAAGAATCAGTACCATATACAATATTCTGAGACTTTACAATGCACATAAAATATTAGCAACTTGTCACTTACCATCAAGCCCCCATACTCGACCAGGCGGCAGTGGCAAGTCGGGGTCCCCATGATAACTCATCCCACTATAGGGATAGTCGTCTATGTACAATGGTATCTGATCCAATGAGAAAATAACTCAGGTCAGAATACCTGTCTGATTGCCCTACCTCCCCCTTTGCACAGTAGTCACCCCCATCGGTGCATCCTGGGCTCCCTCCAGCCCCCATCCTAGAGCTGAATGCGAGATCGAAGCATTAGGATCTTCTCAAATAAGAGCGAGCACAACACTGTACCATATGCACAATCATGGTTCACTTGACGCTTGCATAGCGACAACTGTCATTTCAACGACGACAAAATCATCTGGGCCCACCCATAGTAGGTCCCACTCAAAACACTCTCAACAAGCATCATATGCCCTATAGTGATGTGGTGGAGTGCCTGGTTGCCCAGGATCCGCAACACTGTTGCGGCCACAACACGAGTCTCTAACCTCTCTAGATCCCCGATGGGTATCCGTGTCCCCCTGACATGGAGACCTGGTCGACAATGGTGCTCTACAAACTCCATGATGTTCTGCCCTCGCGGTAACATTGGTTGAGTATTTCCCACCATCCCAAGTAGTGGGAGACCAGTCAGAAAATATATATCCTGGACCATAAATTCGATCTGGTGCCCCTAAATTATAAATAACTCATGGTCTAGATCCCAATAATTGAAAATCTAGGCCAACAAGGGCTCCCCATCTCTCAACAAAGGGTTCTCCACAAACTTCAAAACCCCAAACCTGGAAAATGCACTACGGACACCATGATCCTCCTGGATCTCCGACCATAATGTGTCTAGGTCTCTCGCTCTCTAGTTGATCTATAATTCTTCCATATCTACACAAAACCATCATCTTTTCCAGTGTATAGAAAGGAAAGACTGCATCCAAACATAAAAACCCAGCTCTCAGCCAAAAAACAACACAGAAAAACCCCTCTCTATCAGGTCACACTTTTCTGCCCAAAACCTGCTACCCAAGTCGTAGATATTTCCCCAAAAAGTGCGACCCGGCCGTGAAGAGGAGCAGGGGTCTATTCCTGAGCTCTGGGCACCTAAACTGAACTTTCAATACACTGAAATCAAAGAGTAGGGTTAGGCCTCTTACCTGCAACTGACAGATCTCGATTCCAACGATCGATTTGTCCACTATGCTTGCCACAAGATTTAGGGCCTTCTCTCCTCTCTACATTCACCATAGCTACACTTGCAAATGAGTTAATTTGGAGGGAAAATGCCTTATTAAAAGAGAAACCCCAGATTTTTCTTTCGCCTGCTGCGGAAAAACCGTAGCTCAGTTTGACAAACCGTTTATACCGTTGGAAAGCTCTCACCGAGATATAAGATGGGTATTTTTTAGTTTTTTGTGATTTGATACTTCACTACGACACATTTTTCCAAGAAGGGTCACTTCACCACTCCTCAAAATCAAATTTCTTCATTTGCAACACTTGTACTTGGGGCACCACCTTGCCTCCATACTTGTCCATGCTCGTGTCGATTTTTTATCATGAGTAACAATATTGTACTCATGTTTTTATGGTCCCCACCAGACCTTTTCTGTGTGGCAGCATCATCGAGTCCCATTTTTTGGAGCATCTGAGTTGATTCATCATTGCATTCATGGAGCCTATCATGAGTCCCTTTGTATCCCACTATAGTCCTCCATCCTTTATTGCTTGTTTTCTCTCTTGTGTCACACATTATGGACTTCAGTCCTACTATCCCCTGTCCCCTTTGAATTGTTTCAGTTGCTGCCAGGCCATCCATTCCCTTCGTGCTCTAACAAGGGAATTCGTCAGCCCACTACTCAGTACCCCCCATTCCACCATCATCCTTAGTGTCAGTCTGTCAATCACTCTACTATTTTCTGTCGTGCCTTAGTTGAGGATTCCTTATTACCTCAGCTATGGTAGACCTCCTTCTGTCGGCATCATCTCATTCATTCCAGAAGACAGGTCTAGAGGGTGGTGTACCTTAGTTCCAGCTTCCACTCTTATTCGGTGCCTCAGATCAGGCAAAGGGACTCCTTATTTCCCTTTGACTTGATTGTTTCTCAGTTCAGCTCCTTATGACATGATCGAGATCCATATACTTGATATTTCAGTGATGCAGCAGATTGTACCGGTGATTCCCAGGTGTGTGTGATATGTTTCAGACCTCATGAGGGAGTGGCCCTTCAGGTAGCCCCCCACATGCCTGGATGACCTCTTCATTACAGCCTTTGATGCAACTCCATAGATTTGATGGTGTCAGCCTCAGCCGCTTGCAACGCCTTTTAGTTTGCATGTATCATTCATATTTTCAGAGCCCTTTCCTGTTTACAGGGCCTCTTTGGTTGTAATTATATCTCATGTACTAGGATATTATTGTATAATTCCTAGCTGTTATCCCAAGCACAATATGTATGTGGTATCCATTATCATGTTTTTATGTGGCTCATGTTTATGCCAGCATGTACTATATAGTTCAGTCCCTTGTTTAGTAGACGCATTATTCTTTGTACTTTGTCTTGGTGGGCATAGGTATGCCTCCCCTGCCGCCTATAGCACAAGTAATCACTCATAAAAGAGACTTGTCACACTTGTAAGTCTTGCCTCCTCAGGGTCTTGTTCTCTAGCACTTTTATCTACCTTATATTTCTCTCTCTCTGACTTCCCCTTCGGTGTCTAGTGATTGAGTTCTTACAACGTACTTCGGTCATACGATTAGTTCCTAACGCTCGCATGCTAGGGGGAAATTTGTTACACCATTTTTTGGTCATCTGACCAGTTATTATTAGATGGACCAAAGTACACTATGTAAGACAAATTTTACCCTAAGTAAAATTTCTTTCGCTATGAAAAATAACTTAGTAATCCATATTTATTAAGTTGTTTATGGTCTAAACAGGAAACCCCATGAGGAAATATTAAATAAATCCATATTTGTTTGATTTTCTTCAAGGAATAATTAGTTAAACAATAGTTTAATTAATATTCCTGGTCATATTTAACCCAAAAGAGGAAAATTAATTAGATAAATCATTATTTATCTTATTATTTTCTAGGAATAATTATTTAAACCTTATTTAAATAATATTCCTTGTTAAATATGACTAAATCATTTATAAATAATCGAATAAATCATTATTTATTTAATTATTACTCAACCACATCCTTAAAATAATAAATAAATCATTTATTTATTTATTATTTACAAATAAAGGGATTTGAACAAATTCAAATTGTTTTTCCCTCCAACAAATATAATAAAATATTCCATAAAAGTTGGATCTATAATTGGTTAATAATATTTTAATTATGCACCAATATCTAGATTAACTCAATATTTTGTTATAAATAGAAGGGTTTTTCCATTCATTCACTACCTTTTATTGCCTAAAGATCACTCTGGATCTATACTTTTGGTCTGACTTTGATCCTCCATCATTGTCATATTTTGCTACCATTTTTCTTGTGAGCTCCCTTTGAGTTCCATTCTTTGTCTGGGTTTTCTCCACCATCAAGAGAGAGAGAGAGATCTTAGATCAGAAGTGCCGAGGACTTACAAGAACCCATCCCATTGAGGGGGACTGGTAACATCTTTCCATGTTCTCTTCCCAGGTGTCAAAAATAAAAATTCTTTAAAAATATTCTTGTCTTGTCTATTGGATGCATGGAGAAACTCTTGCTTTTATTTACTGCTTAATGTCTTTTACTACATAGATCTAGATTTTGTAGCATTTATCTTGGTCAACTAACTGTAGATCTAAAGAAATTGGCAGCCATCTTTGATGTTAGGGTTGTTTGTTATGCACAACTAAAGTGAGCTTTTTTCATACACTTGTGATAAGAATTCATCCTGACAAAAATTATGCTGCTTGTTTTGGGCCTAAAGAGATTGTCATCAAGGGAAGGAAATGATACCATTGGAAGAGGCTCGTGACATCAAGGCAACCAGGTTATAAGCTTATTTTCCATTTGAATTCAATACAAAGTAAATTTTATTTCCTATTTGCGTCTATTTTGATGTTGTTTGTGAGATTCCTTGATCACTCACATTGTATATAACTTATTATTGATTCAATTATATGTTGTATGCTAAAATAGGTATTTCATTTACCTTTTCTTTCATATGCGAGATGCTTTGATCCCTTTTAATGTTTTTTTCTATGTAGATACCTTTTGGAGCATCATGGAGAAGTTGTGGAAAACATTTGAGAAGCCTCTCTAAGGCATTGAGGAAAGGTTGGATGTGGAAATCAGTAAAAACAATTCTACAAGCCCTTTGTTAATAGGTAAGTGATCCTTCACATACTACATGTTTCATGTCTTAGTTATATTCTAAGGAAAGGTAGCAATTATTTTGATGTTTGTTACTAGGTTTTGATGGAAATCTAGGGAGATTGCTCTTGCCTGCAAGAGGGATTAGTTTGCCTAAAAAATTGGCAACCATACTAGGGAACTAGAGTTCTCCTTTGTGTGCTTTTGTGACCCTTGACATGTTTAGACCCTTTTAAGAATTGAAATTTATGGTTTGAAACCTTTTCTTTTTTCTTAATTTTCTTGATCTACGCGGTTTCTGTTCAGAAAAAAGAGCACATATCTACGTAGTTTTCTTCAGAAGAAATGCACAGGCACACTGGATTACACTGATTTCCTACGCAACCTTGTTAAATTTTTGAAAAAGTTAAGGTTTCTATGATTTAAGTCTAGTATTTTTGTTTTTATGATCCTGTTAGCTTGTTTACATTCTCATTAAGTCCTTGTCACGCTGATTGGGTGTTTTAAAGTTTATTTTTTGAGAAATTATTAATTATATTTCCTTTGGTCATTACTGAGACGTTTGTCTAAGTTTCTTAACAATTTTTGCATGTTTTTTCTTTCGTTTTTGCAAAACAATTTCCTCATTGATAAAAAGGCTTTTGAGGATCAGTTAGTACCTTTTGTCAGTTTAGGTTTGGATCTCTCTCTCTCTTATCTCTATCTCACACTCTTGGACACACAGAATTTTCTTGGAGCATATCAACATTGGACCAAGAAAGGGAAAAGAAAGCAAATTAAGGACAAGGAAAGGAAAGGAAGCAAAGAACAACTAAGTAAGAGAAGGATCAAGCATCTTTAGTAGGAATACTTGCATGCAACAGATTGCATGTATGATTTCCTAGTTGGTTTTGACATTCATGGTATGTGCATGTTGGTATTTGGTTATTTTATTTTTGGTAGCATGGTTTTTCCTAGTTTTGACAACAGTTTTCAACCTTTCCTTGCCTTTTTCCAGAGAGCCATGCTGTGATGGAATTATTCTCAGGTTTGAGGTTTGGAATTGCCGGATGGTTTGGATACCACTGTAAATAGTCCCATTTTATTAATATCATACCCAAAACATGGATTGAAAGTTCATTTCCTCAGTTCTATAGAGTTCACAATCAAGATTTATACATCTCATCAGAGCCACAATTTCATATACAAAAGAGTATGATTATAACAAAAATATGATTTTCGACTGGGTGTCAGTTCTCTTCACTGGATTTTTTCTTTCTCTACCTGTCTACACACACATATCTCTCTATATGTGTGTGCCTGTGTGTGTGTCTATATATCTTATGTAGCTCATATTTCATCTCCTTTTATAGATTTGGCTTATTGACATCATCAACCAACCATCTCCCTTGATACCATCGAGCTTAGTTCTTGCGATTTGATGGAATCAATATAAATCCTATGATATTGTCAAACTTAACTCTATGACTTGATAACATAAATTTAATTCACTTTCATTTTGATGTTTTCAATCCCGCTTTCATGCTCACTTGAAAATTTCAAAAATAATAACTTGCTTTAGTTATCCTTTTTTTGAATTCGACTTTCTTCTTTTTGCGATCAATTTATACTCAAAATTGATCAAAAAATGAAGGAACCAATAGGCCCCAACGACAACCTATTGAATTTCCCCTGAGTCAATATTTTGCTTATGCAGATGATCCTGCATCCAATGAAGGACACACATCAGGAATAATTTGGATAACTAACTAACACAATAACTTATATGCGTACAAATGGTCCTGCCACTTCTGAAACAAAGAGTTGGCTTGATAAAAAAAAATTCAAGTGTTGGGAGCATATGGAGTTTCTTGTCGAGGCACAAGTAAATAATTCCATTCAGTGTCTACAATTTATTTTAGTTTATGAAATTGGAGGTATTGGTCATGAACTTTGGGCTTAAGATCTTAGATAGTCATTTTAACTTGGCGATACTCATCCTCTAACGTGGTAATTTGAAAATCCTTCTCCATATTATGTTAAAATATTTTCTACTTCTCAAAGGGATCAATTAGAGCATCAACATTCTCCATTATCTTATTGATCTAATCCTATAACCCATCTTGCAAGGATTCCTAACCAGTCCTGTACTTGCCATAAAATATACCGAGAGTCTTGCGTTTGATGCTAGAGAGTAAACTGAAGAGTAGAACCCTTCTAAATTACAAGTTTCATATACTGAAGTAAATCACGTGTCTAATTAGATACTCTTTTCCATAAATCATAAATAATAGCCTGAAGAGATTTATTGTCAGAATCCATATCTGCATAGGTATCTTCAAGCAAAGCCAATAATTAAAGTGGCTCTTAGGATGAGATATCCAGGTAACTTAGCCGACGCGTTTCCATCAGAGGAGGCCACATTTGAATAAGCTTCAAATTCACACCACCTAACTACTATTCAACCTTTTCCTTTTACGCTGGAACAAATATCAATTGTTTATGACATGAAGACGTTGTTGCTGAAACTGCTTATTAGATTGTGTGAGGTCGAGATGAACTTTATCTGTGGAAGCCATATGATTTTCCAACTGATTTGAAGAAGCATTTATGAATTAGAATAGTTGAAAAAATGACTATTGTTGAAGGTCTTTAACTACAATAGTATCACTATTCTGAAAGCGCAACAAAAAAGGTTGACCACCAACAACAGTCTTGTCAGATTGTCCCTGCATTGAAATTTTTGGAGCCTCTCCTAGCTCTTACCAAATCTTATGCTGAACAAAATCATACACTTCAGAGGGAAGCAATGTAAATATATCTAGTGACTAGGAACACATCTACAATACCCGCTTATAATTATCTGGTTGCCGAATAAACTTAGACAATGAAACATTTGCAGGGGCATTATTCTCTGTAGAAGAGTTTATTGTATCCTACAAAAGCTTTCTAGTCCACTCATGAGTAGAATAAGTGGATGGCATGCCTGAACCAGTAGCAGAGAGATCAATTTCCTGCAGAGAAGGTAAAAAATAAGGTAATGCACAAGAAGAGTATAAGGTAGAAAATCTTCTACGACTATGATTGGCTGAAAGGGCTTAGTAAGTTCATTATCTTCAATATAAACAACTTTAGATGGATCCAAAATAGAAGGTGTTGGTTGAATAACTAGAGTAGTAGCAACAAAAACACTTGGAAATATCGCTAAGGAATCCATAGGAAGCTAAGCGGGATGGAAGGTTGGATCTTTAAGAGGAATAACACTAGGAATAGAGGAAATTCTAGCTTGCACAACTCCACTTATAGGTTCAGAAGTAGCGACATGGCTATGAAAAAAAGTAGAACAAGTATGAAGCCATTTAATTAGGGGCTAAGAGACTTCAACATTATTTTTATAGGGTGGAGGCATAAACAGATACTTGCAGGCAAATGAGGTAGCAAGTCGAGGAAAATCCTGTTGGGTTAAAATGCTAAAATAATAATAAGTGTTGTTGGGCTTTCATATTTTCTAGACTTTGGGCCTTGTGGAATATCTTTGAAAAATGATAAAATGTCAAAGGGTGAGTGTAAAATTTGTCTTTCTCTACAGTTTTACAGTGAACATAGCAATGGTGGTGATAAAATCCAAACCAAACTTGATAGACATGCTTGTTAAGAAAGGATTGCGGGACTCTCATGATTTGGGTAGCAACAACAAGTTGGTTGTACCAAGTATTAAAGGATTTTTTGTTGAAATGAATATTAGGGGCATTAGAACAATTCTTCCAAGGATCGAAAGCATGGGCTAGGGTATGCATATCTAAAGGGGCATGCAAAGTATGTCCACGAGGGGAATTCCATTTCATCATGGTTAAGGCAATGAGTAGGTACCCATATATGAAATAACACCCCTTTTTATACACATATTCACAAGCTAGAAAACATTAAACCAAGAGGTGTTTGTACCAATTTAATTTTATACCTTATGCAGATAATTTAACAATACAAATGGTGTCGAGCATGCGCTCACCTTTTGTGTAAGGGAAAGTGAATTTCCCTATGATAAGATGGTAGGAAAAATTGATCTGGTCATTATTGATGAGGTGGATGGCTAGCACTCTTCGATGCTTAGTACCATATTTAGCATATATATTGGCACAACCTATTTTGTTAGTATGTTTGGACACTCTTTGAAATGCAGTGGAAATGTTTTTTCCCTCAATAGTGTTATCACCCTAGTAATTTCTCAAGTTGTGGGCTTTGAGTTTTTAGTCTAAGAAATCTAGGGGTAACCACAAACCTACTTCAAATCATAGGATCTAGCCTTCCTAGAATTCAGAGAGGGCTCTCTCTTTAAGATTTATCTTTGTTTTGATTTATGTTTTTAGGCTAGTTATGATAGAACAATTGGTTTTGTTTCTTAAATATTTTGGTGGGTAAAAATCACTTAGGATTAAACTAAGGAGAGATCTACTTGTCCATTGGGATATGGAGTCTAAGTCTAGATAACAGTACTAGAAGGCAATGCCAAAGGGGTACAAATGTATTCAGGGCAAGGTAGATAACCCTCAGAGATTTGGGGTAAGGTTTTTGATGAAATGGTATGATTGGGATAAAGGGCAATGAAGGATCCTTTGATCTGGAAAATGGAAGAAGGAGGCAGAGGTCAAACAGGAGTAGGAGAAATGAAGGATTCCTAACATCGGAAATCAGCGAAAAACATTTAAATGGTAACTTAGTTAAAATAGAGAGAAAAAGGCTAGTCCTGTAGTAATATTCCTAGTTATACATTAAGATAGATCAAACACATAATGAATTACATGAAACTCAAAAAAGAAACAATGACAAGAAGAAATGTACTTCACTCTTCAACTTATTGCATGAATCCTGAATTATGATGCCACTTAACCTTTGTCCAGTTTGCTACTTTGAATTCAACACATGAGAGCCTCCAATGTATCAACAAAATTCTATAGTAATCTTAGCAATTTTATTCCACACTTAATAATTCTGATGCAGAAGTATTTATACAAAATATTGTTTACAAATATCCTAGAGATATGTAGGAATATCATTAGGAAATACAAAATATCTTTACAAAATATGAGGGACAACTACTTAAAAAATTAGCAAGTTGTCCTCTTATCCAAAATATATAGAACAACTCTATCTAATCAAGGAACTTTTATTGGCAAGCTGTCCTGCTTGTTGGCTGCTTAGGAAATATCTTTGTTTGAGTTTCCTTCACTGATACTCTTTCTTTTGATACACTTTAACGTTTTCCATTTAACCCTGATACACTTTGACTGGTATTTTCACTCTTTACTACTGAAAAATATGTAATACCGTGGTAAAAAAAAAAGTCAGCTAACTGTCTTCTTTGTTTCTCTTTCTATTTGACTGTTTTTATGTTGTCTTCTTCACTGTTTTACCTTTTCATTGTTTACATTAAATTAGTGAATGCTTGCCATTGTTCTGCATATGTAATTTTCACACTTTTTAGCTTTCTAAGGTTTTCATCTTGAGCATCTATGTACTTAGCAAAGGTAGGTTTGAAAACAAAAAGATGCTTAATCTCATGCTGTAGAAAAAACAAGTCTTCAAAATATTGAAGGATGACCTTTCTTGTAGGAGTGCCTAGTGGCAATGGTTTGTTGACTTGTTCTTTTAAAAAATCCCTTATCTTATTATCATACTCTTTTTGTGTCATTAGTTTTTCATTGAAGACATGAATATCTGGTAGTCCTTTCTGCCTCAAAATAGTTTATTTTTCCAAAAACTTAGTAATGGAAATGTTCATGGCTTCACATTTTTCCTCTAGGTTGTTCATCAAATTTCTTTTGGTCACAACCTTCTTGATTTGTAATATTGTCTCAGTTCTGTCCTGTACCTGTAACTCTTCCAACTCTGATCTGTTCTTACTGTTTAGGAAAGTGATGAGTTTTAAAGCCTGTGATGGGTTATTAGCTAGCTCATCCTTGGTTTTCTGAATCTCAGTTTGGGCTGCTAATAGTAAGTCTATTTGCTCATAGATGACCTGAATTGAAGGCCATTGAGAATGTATGGCCTCAATAATATTTTTCCAAAGATTATTCTTGATGAAGGAAATCTGTTTAGTAAATGTTAACTCCTTTTGTAAATTCTTCATTTGTTCTTCAAGTTTGATAGCTTTGTGCTCATGGTTTTTAGCAGTTATCAAGGCTATTTTGTTGGTGGCTTCAAGAATTTTAATCATCTCTTTCAAGTTATTTATCTCATTAGTTTTCAAGGAAAATTCTTCCATAGCTTTCACTATTTGACCTGTTCCATCGGTTTGTTGTACCTGTGTTGTGGAAGAATCTGTGGCTGATGTAGTAGCTGATTGCACTGACATTGTAGTTGCCAATGGCTCATTAGGTGATAATTTTTCTCCCAGAGTGGAAGCTACAGCTGTGGTAATAATTGGTATTACTGTAGGAATAACATAAGCATTACTTTCATTCACATTCTCTTTCTCCTTAATAAGTTGATACATTTGGGTCTCCATATCTTTAACCTCAGCAGTCAACTTGAGGATCAACTGCATCATTTCTTCTTTTTCTGTTTGATCATGAAGTATTTCTTTGGTCTATGGGTGTTCACTTTTAGGAAGCTTCAGCTGTTTCCTCAAAGCTACAATGTCCTCATTTTTATTTTTAATAAATATTTCTGCTGTTGGAATATCAGAAGGATCAACTCCCACCTACAAAAATAAGTCTTCTAAGTCTTTTATTCTTAGATATTTAGCATACAAAGAGCCTTTTCCAACTTTATTTGATCCTGCATGTTAATAATGGTATTCTGCAAATTTTTAGCACTCATAGCCTTTGTTACCACAGTAGAATATAACATCCCAGAGCTATTTCTGTGGAATTATATTTGGTCTAGATCATGCACATTTTCATTATCTACTTCAAACTCAACATTTTTGTAGTCTGCCACTGTCTTAGGTGTTGAAGTAGTTGGTTGCAGATATGACATAATCATTTTATTTGTGGAATAGTCAAAGGCTATAAGTAGCCTGTTCTGATTCCCTGGCTTCTGTTTTAAGAATTGAGAGTAAATATCACTTTTGATCTCTTCATTCTTTTGTTTGATTTTCTTGTACCTTTCTTTGATGTCTAAGTCTTTTTCTTCCACTGTGTGTGAAGAAGAAGCCTCCATGTTTTTCTGTCTTTCAATCATCTGAGTATATTGTTCACCTGTTGTTTGATCTTTTTGTATGTCTGCAAGAGCATTTATTATTATTGTAGCCTCATCATTGTTTACCTCAGGCTCATTTGTAACCTCAACATCAATTAATTTTTCTTTCCCTATGGAACCGAATTTGAGCCTTTTATTGTAGACCAACTTGAATTTAGTATCAGTGGTGGTCTCAGCTGTATAGGTTCCTTCATCTCTGCCTCTTTTTGTTGAAGTTTCAGATTGTTTTGTAACTACTATAACTTGTGTAGTATCCATTTGTCCCGTTGGCTCTTCATTGATGACTGTATATGTCAGTGTGTTTTCCATCCATTCTATCTGATTTGCAAATTTTTCAATCTCTAGTTTGGGCTCATGTATGAAAGGAGGAAATTTTCATTTGACCCTTATATTGTTGAGAATACCTTGAGGGTCATAGTTCCAAGGGAAGCTTTCCTGTAATTTTAACTTTGATAATCTCTTGGCTATTTCCTTTTCAACATTTCTGTTATTTACAATAAAAGGACCAATTTGATTTTTCAGCTTGAACTGAGTTTTATTTTTAGAAGCCATGAAATTAATGGAATCTGAGTTTAAAACATGTATTAAGTATTCCAATGCAAAAACTCTAATGTTCAAATACTTTGGCAATTTGTAAGGAATTATATTTGATCCAAAAATCCTCAATTCTGTATGTTTTTCATACAAATACCAGTGTCCCATCCTGCATTGTTATGATAACTGCAATATTCTCTTCATTTCCTCACTTATCCTAGGCTTCTCTGCTTTATATAATATACTCATTACTGGTTGGAGGAATAGATCTGAAAAGTCTTTAAAACTGAAACCACTGCTTTCTTTCCTTAGTAAAGTGGTCCAGAAGACAATGGATATAGGCTGGCCCTCTAAGTCCATTTTTTGTAATGCAATTGGAAACTTGTCAGATTGGAAAAACAAGAACAAGTGAAATAAGTATGATGAATATCTAAACACCCCTTCAGTGTGTATTTTGTTCAATTGATAGTGGATACTATCAGCTATAAACCTGGCATATTCAAAGATCATGGCAGGAGGTTGCCCTGGAGATAAAGTGGATAAAAAACCTAGAATGGATTCATCAGTGAATTCATCTGCGAAGTATCCTAGTATGAAAGAAAGCATTGATATCACATGCCTGGACCCTTCAGGAAATTTGGAAGTGGAGTAAGGAGGATTTAGTTTTGGAATGTCCACATGAGATGGCATAAAGTTATGGAAAATCATAAATCTCTTAGGAAAATATAATCCTAAATAAAACTGAGTAAATGATTCTATGGATAGAGGAACTGCCTTGGGATCAAATTGTAATTGTAACATCTCATTGATAGACTTTGCAGTAATAGAAAATAGAATTTCCCTATCAGCATTAACAATTGCTCTTTGATATGGTACATAGTTTTTTTGACATAATCTCACAAGTTCTTGGCCAGGGTGTGTTACTGGAACTACATATTTGGGTAGATTAGTCTCCCAAATAGGCATTTCATCTTTATCTAAGAACTTATCAAAACACTAGTTGTGAATTCCCAATAGATTGAATTCTACCATAGGGTCTGCAATTTTATAATCCATATCAGTCAAGGGAATGGTTTCTTCAGTAGGTACTGGTGGATGAAGGGGATTAACAGATATATTGGTTTTTACAGTGAGTGCAGGAGTGGATTTGATGGTTTTTTATTCTTCTGACTTAGGAGGCTTGGATCCCCCAGGTTTGATAGGCTTAGAACCCCTAGCTTTGGATGTCATCTATTTCTTAGTCATTTTAAATAACTACAGCAAGATTAACCTATTTTAAATAGTTTAAATTCTTGAAAACAGAGGGTTATTCAACAATTTCTAGGCAAAGATAGTCTTAGTGGGTATTTTAGTGCTCAATTAGGTATTTGGGACATGTATAACTAGTTTAAGATAGAAAACTAAGGTTTTCTGAATAACTCAGACTGTAAAAAATGAGTTTTTAGGAGATCTGTAGACTTTAAACCTTATTTCTCCTTGAATTGACTTTCAGAGGTTTTAAACTGAGGAGTTTGGCTTTAAAAGAGTCTTTCTGAAAACAACAATTTTCTGAGGAAAATTTGCGAGGGTTTGCCCTGTTTCTGGGCTTTTTTGGGCAAATTATATGGATATTTTTTCTATTTGAAGCTTAGTTTGTTTATTTGAAGGCTTTAAACTGAGAAATTGCAGGTTAAATTTGATGAAAAATACCTTAACTGCAGGTATTTTGATGGCCGGAAGGGTTTTCAGATGCTTCTTTTTTGCTTCCTGCGGATGAGTTTGGATAGCTGTTGTAGAGAGCGGCTTTAATTATCTTCAAACATGAAATGGTCAATTTTAGCTTTTTTTGAGATTGCAACAAGATGATGAGCTTAGTGGAAAGGAGTCGCCTTCACTAAGTGGGCCCGCATGCTATTTTTGGCGCAAAGTCTATTTTTAGACTATGTCTATTTTTAGACATATGGATCATATTCTATGAGTTGCGAGGATCTTTATGTATGGATGGTTAGTCAAGTCGGGAAAATATATGGACTTCTATTTTTAGACATACTTGGGCAGAATCTATTTTTAGATTACTTGATCTAAAAATAGATATGTCGAATATTATTGAGCAAGTATTTGAATATGGCGGATATCTTAATCCTCTTGGAACACCAGTTAAGATACCTGAATGCTTCTTTATCACAGTATGACAAGGAATTATGCTATTCCTGAGGGTTTAGTGGAGCTATTGCATGGAGACTTCAGTTAGAACTTAGGTGACAGAGTTTGGTGGAGTTGATTGAGGAGTTAATGGAGTTGTGTTCAGTTTAACTCGGTTAAACATAGTTGAGCTAGTTGTATCTAGTCTAACTGATTGATACACTAGTGTGAGTGGTGTGAATTAATTATTAATTAATTCACTAATTATTAACTCATAAATCAACTAAAGAATACATCAGTTAACTTCAGTGCATGGACAGTTTCATTGGAGACCAGTGAAGAGGTAGGTGAAAGAGCAGTGTGACTATCAGTTGTGAC
Source organism: Pinus albicaulis (assembly GCA_034641835.2). Lineage (NCBI taxonomy): Eukaryota > Viridiplantae > Streptophyta > Pinopsida > Pinales > Pinaceae > Pinus > Pinus albicaulis. The sequence goes on along the minus strand of CM076577.1, from coordinate 1,036,658,376 downwards.
TATATTGGTGCATGAGTTTGCACCACACATTGATGGAGATGCCAATGAGGATTGCGCAGTGCATACCAGTGGGATTTGAACTTGGATCAAGCCATTATTCATCTTGGATTGCGCAGTAGAGGTAGGCTAACAGGTGGAGCAGATTGGAGCATGTGTTTTGTTAGATCTGAGCTTGTGTAGTGTGTAACAATTGGAGATTGTATTGAGAGCTTGTGAGGAGTTTGTACAATGATTTTTACATGATCTCTATCATTATAATATACAGATAGTTGGGGGTTTTCAGCTTTAAGCTTTCCCATAAATACTGTGTTTATATGTGTGATTGTTTATGGTTTTGATGTGCGCATGCGATTGTTTATATTTCCGCAATTAATGATCAATAGTAGAAGAGGTTATGTATTATGCATGAAGCTCAAATAGTGTGTGATCAGGATAATCTCGGTGAATAATTTAACAGATTATTCAAATTTCTACAACTTTATCAGGGTATAAATTTTAAGAATGGGCAAAAGGCTAGCTTTTACAGTCGGGCAAAGTTTATTTTACAGTCGGGAATGCACAAATAGAAATAAAAATCATAAATCAAAGGTTTTAAACTATGATTCGTATTAATTATTCATGCATTCAATGCGGGTATTATTAAAGGCGGGAGAGGTTTTGATTTTCGAATGTGAAAACCATTGGTGGTTTTCGCGTTGGCCTCGAGTGGTAAGTTGTTTTCCTCCAAATGAACACGATGTAATGAAATTGCGCCATGTCGCAAGAGAGTTGAACAATAAAACTGCCCATTTCGAGTTCATTTGGGCGTTGGTTGTACGTTTATGTTCAGAGTACGAAACTCATCTTCTGCCGTTGGATCTAAGAGGTTGGAGCAAACGACCAAGATTAAAAGGGAAGGTGTGGTCGAAAAGGCATGTGGGACCGGGGTGACTTATGCGTTGGGTAATAAGTTATGTATAAGCGGGAATTATTGAAACCTTTGTATGAAATATATTATGACCAAAGTTTTGATATGAAAGGGTAATTTATATGGTGACATATGATTTAAAAGGTTCGTATATATATAAAATAATTTCATATATATGGTAATTTTATTTGAATGGGAGGGGTGCGCATGAGGCAGGTTATAGGGTTTTAACATGGGTTAAGGTATGTATAGTGTGAGGCTAATATATAGTTGGAAATAATACACGGGAAAAACCAACGTGAAACATGATATAAACCTTTAATTCTTCCGCAATAAACCTTGGATTAATTGTTTAATGCGGGGATAGAAACATGTATTTGCTAAGGCTTTGGGTTTAAAGTTTAGTTTAAATTAAACTTTATAGTAAGAGTGGAAGTATTTTTATTTTTTTCAAATACATATTATACTTCCGAAGGCTTATTTGTATTTTATTTTATTATATAGTTTTTAAACCATGGGGGGTTTAATAACTATAAGGGGCGGGGTATTTATATATGGTTAGTTTTATGCCAAAGGGGGTATATTTTAGGATTTTATTTCACCATGTGGATAATTAAATTTGGCATAAAATCTTATAATAGTGGGTTTTAGAGGATATTTAAATAAAATAAACTATATTAATAGGATAAGGTTTCTTTTTAGGGAGTTAATAAAATAAGTTAGAAATTAATATGACAAGGAAAATGAAATATTCAAGAAATACATTTATATGACTAAGTAAAGTGAAAACCTTAAAAAAAAGTTTATCATTTGATGATTTCACCACTTTTACTTAGGATATAATGTTTTTTGAGGGTTTGTATGTTTTATAAAATGGAGGAGGTCAATCAAAAGGGATATTATGCATTATTAAGTAAGAAAAGAGTTCTTACTTAAATTTTTGAGTTGTAATGGATGAATGAAAGGTAAATAATGATAATTGGGGATTAATATAGGCATTCAACATGTTAAACTAATCAGTCATTGTGCCTTGGGTCCGGTCCCAATAGAAGTCAGAGAAATTCTTTGAGCTTCTTTAACTGAAAGTCTAGAATGCAGAATTACTATAGGGGATGGGAAATTAGTAATTTTTACTCGGTGATGAATATTTAAAAGCTTCTTCCCACTTATTTCTACCTACCCAACTTTAATCTAACATTTTTTCCTTTCCTTTTGCAGGTGCATTTGAGCTTGCTACCTTGAAACATTTTATTATTTTGAAAGCATAAAAACTATCTAAATCTATCTTATATCAACCGAGGGATCAGATTAAACTGATGATCTCCTCTTTATTTTCTACCTATCTATGGATTAGTCATGATTAAACTGTCTGACCAATCTTTATTCACTATCTAAAACATGTAAATTGAAAACATGACGAGTCAAGTTTAAACAATTTAACTTATCATGGATTATGGCATTTGTTGACACTTTGCCATAATCATTTGCAAAAAGTAAAAAATAGTGGCATTTTGAACTTGCACACTTTCATGTTTTATTTTTATCCTTTTTATTTTGGGGTCTATATTCTTTTAAGTCCTTTGATCTGTCTTTTAGGACTTTTACCCTTTTTTTTATTTTTTATTTTTTATTTTTATTTTTTACAAAATATGGGAAAGCAACTTGCAGAAAGCAAGGTATGTACATATTTTACAAGACTATCATTTATCAATTCCAAATTATGAATCCTATACTTATAGGACCCTAATAGTGGCTTCACATGGGGATGGAATTTCCTGGTGAAATTTCAAGAACTCTGAGACTAGTAGCCTTCAACTTTGACCTTGCTGATCCAGTAATTATCTTTTGATTTCTGAAAAAACTTATACTTATGACATTGTACTCTTCAAAGCTTAGGGCATTCTCTTCGGGCTTCAACTTTGGAAAGAAAACATCCAATCCAATCTAAAAACTTCAATGGATATTTACAATGAAGTAAAAAGTAACTGAGACTAACTATTGGTTAACTCAGATGAATGGTAGTGTTTGAGCATTCTACCATTAACTGGTCCATATTGACTATCTGTTCCATCCAAATATTTGATGAAGAAAACATTGTTACCCCTTTATCCGTAAATTACATATGGTCCTTTCCATAGAAAGTCAAACTTTCCATGCTTGCTTTTTTATTCTCTCCTGGTATCCCATTTTAACACTTTATCTCCAATGGAAAAGTCATCTTCTTTACTTCTTTTGTCAAAAAATTTCTTGATTTTATCTTGAATGACTTGAGATTTTTCATAGAATTCTTCCCTTGTTTGTTGTAGATGAATTGTTTGATTTATCCTTCTTTTTATATCATTTAACTCCATGTGTGATTCTTGAATGATCTTCATTACTGGAACACCTAATGATGATGGTAAAACTACATCCATCCCATAAAAAATTTGGTAGGGAGAAGTTCCAATTGACTTTTTGGTAGTAAGTCTATCTGCCCATAAGGCATAAACTAACTTTTTATTCCAGGTTTTCTTGTTATCTTCAAGTAGTTTTTAATGATGTTCACAAGGCTTTTATTTGAAGATTCAGCTAGGCCATTAACCTAAGGGTAATAAGTAGTAGAGTGGCCTAGGGTAATATGGTACTTGTGAAAGAAGGAAATAATTTTCTTAGATTTCAATGTTGTTGCATTATCAATATTTATTTTCTGTGGGCATCCAAATCTAGATAAAAGGTTGTTTTCTATGAAAGAGACAATGATTGAGTCAGTGGCTTGTCTGGTAGGAATGGTTCAATCCACTTATTAAAGTAGTCTGTGGAAGTCAAGATCCACTTGTGTTGGCCAGAAGATGGAGGGTGAATTTCCCCACTGAAGTCTAAACCCCATTGTCGAAATGGAATTTCAGTAGAAATAGGCTTTAAAGGTAAAGGTAACAATTTATTTTTTCCTTCAAAAATTTGACATTTATGGCATGAAGTAACAAATTTTTTCACATCAGCAAATAAGGTAGGCCAGCAAAAACTAGCTCTAAGGATCTTATATGCAGTACTTTTCCAATATAAGTGTCCTCCACAATCACCTGCATGAAATTATTCAAGGATTTTGTTAGCTTCTGATTTTATTAAATAGTTTATTAATATCCCACTTTGTTCTTTCCAAAAAAGAACATTATTCATAATACAAAATCTCATTGTTTTCAGTTTAATGAATTTGGCTTTAGTTCTTGTTAATCCAGGAGGAGCTTGTAAATGTGTAAGTACAAAGATAATATCTAAGTACCATGGTGAGTCTAGAAAGGCTTCATTGATCAATGGAGTCGCCATCTCTTCCTGGTTATCAACCTGAGCAATAAAATTTATATCTAATGCATTGCAATTGGATTCAACCATCAATATGGCTAATCCCTGTCCTTTAATGAATTTAGTTAGTTTAATCTCTATGTCATATTCTAGGATAGTGGAAATCCACTTTCCTCCTCTACCATCAGGACCATCCTGAGTGAGAATGTCCTTTACTACAGAATTAGGGACATAGGCAATAATGTGAGAGTAAAGAATGTAAACTCTGAAATATTTTATGGCTTTAACCAAGGCTAAAGCTTGTTTCCCCATTATGTTATATTTTAGAGGTGCATCTCTAAGGGTTTTACTGAAAAAGGCTATAGGTTGTTCAAAACCTTGATCATTTTTCTGCAGTAGAATTGCAGCAATGGTATGCTCTAAGGAAAATGAAAAAATTATAATGTCTTTTTTGAAATCAGAACTGATTAAGACTGGTGTTATAGTTAAATCTTGTTTAATAGAGTCAAATGCTTGTTTTTCTTCAACTTTCCATTTTAAAACTGAGTCTTTTTTAAGCATATTATTCAGTTCTCTGATGATTTCTGCTAAGTTAGAAATAATTCTTCTCAAAAAATTGATTTTACCTAAAAATGCTTGTAACTTTTTGATATTTCTAGGTGGATGAATGTTTAGAATGGCCTCTATTCTTGCAGGATCTATCCTAATACCTTCATTCGAAATTATGTGTCCTAGTAATTTTCCTTCTTCTAGTCCAAAAAGAGTCTTCTTAGGGTTTAAAGATATACCAAATTTTAATAAAAACTTGTCTCAAATGATCCAAGTGTTCATTATTTGACTTAGAAAAAACAGTAATATCATCTAGATATATAACCAATAAGTCATGTATTTCCTTAGCAAATGCTATGTCCATAACTCTCTGAAAGGTAGCTCCAACATTCATCAAACCAAAAGGCATTTTCACATACATGAAAGTGCCCCAAGGAGTGGTAAAAGTTGTTTTATATTGGTCTTCTTTTTGAACAAGTATCTGGTTGTATCCTGAAAAACCATCCAATAAAGATATCCTGGAAGAACCAACTACCCTTTGTAAAATATGATCCATCTTGGGTAAAGGGTAATTATCCTTCAACGATACTTTATTGAGATTTCTAAAGTCTACACATAATCTAGTTTCACTTGTTTTCTTTCTGGTAGGTACTAAGTTTGATATCCAATCAGAATATCTGATTGGTGCAATGATTTGGGCATCATACATGCATTTAACCTCCTTTTATATCAAAGGTAATAAGAAAGGATTAATCCTCCTCAATTTTTGCTTAAATGGTTTCTGATCATCTTTTATAGGAATCTTATGTTGAATTATGTTTGTGTCATAAGCTTTAAGATCTTCATAACTCCATGCAAACACATCTTGATATTCCTTTAAAAGTTTAATGTATTTCTCTTTTTCTTGAGGAGGTAAATATTTTGACAATTTAATCATTTTTGGCTTTACTTCTGTCCCAATGTTACATTCTTCAATGTCAGACCTGACTGGTTCCATTTTTGCCTTTTTAGGCACATCATTGGAATAAAAAAGGTCCTCCAAAGGAGTTAAACCCTTAGGTAAAAAATTATCTTTTAGATCTAACATGTCAATTTCTTCTTCAATAATTTCCTCTATATCTACTTTCTCTAAGTTAAGTATGTCAGATTGAGTAAATACATTGGGTTTTTTAAATTTATGTACATCTATGTTATCTATTTCACAATTAAAATATGAATCTATATTACAATCTGAATCTATCTTACAATTTTGAAATTCTTCCACATTACTCAAAAAATGGTAAATCTATTCATCTTCAGAGAAAATTTGCCAGTATTTGACATTGTCTCGGACAATAGGTCTATATTTAACTTCAGTAGTATATCTATGTGTTGGTTGAAAATGTAAGTTACATGTGCTAGCAAAATTTGCTAAGCAATGTGCTTGAATGTTTTGTTTTCTAGGTATATTAGCAACTTACATTCCAGTAAATCTTCACATAAATCAATTGTTGTATCTCTATATCTGGCTAATCTAGGATTATGAATAGAATACTCTCCATTTACTTGCCTAATGATTAATTTTGAATCTCCCATAATTAAACTTCTTTTACCTCCTAAATTTTTGATGATTTGGAGGCCTAAAATAAGTTCCTCATACTCTGCCATGTTATTAGTACATTTGAAGTTGAGTCTAAAGGCATGTACTTCTGAATGACTTGTCTCAATGTTTGTGATCCATATTCCAGCTCATGCTCCTGTTTTGTTCACAGAGCCAACAAAGTCTAAGTGCCAAAGGGCTTCATGAAAAATATTGTCATTTTTTGGTTTTGGCTTTATGTCAATTAGTTCTGTTTGAATTTTTTTGTCATCAGAGTTACATAAAATGAAAGAATCAAGGTCAGTTGGTGTTGAATAAATGGGGTAATTTATGGATCTTTCTACATTGCTGACCATGAATTTCATTAAATTTTCCCTAAAAAGTTTCTTAGGCTGTCCAAATATTGATATAGTAGCATAGCTCATGTCTAATTGTAGAGATCCCTGCAACTTTTATCCCCATGAGTGAGAAAGAAGCATATCATACTTTGGTGGGATGTCAGCTACTACAATATCCATAACCATGCTCTTACCAGGGTACTGAACCAAGTTCACACGTAAGTATTTAATCAATCCTATGCACTTAACATTTCTAGAATCAAAAGAGAACAAATCTTTATATGGCCTGGTTATTTCTAGATTAAGAGTTTCCATAATGGCTTTTGGCATTTAGTTATGGGAAGCTCTTGAATCTAACATAGCATTGTGTAAAATCTGATCGTGAATAGTAAGGGTGATATAGAAAGGAGGGACTGATCCATCTGAATGCTTACGATTTACATTAGGGCCAAATATCAAATCTGGTCGATCATAATTCAAATTAATGGCATCTTCACCATCATTCATATTCAAAGTTTCAGTAATTTTTTATTTATATAAGTCATTTTTTACCAATTCAGTTAAAGGAATTGGTATTTTTAACTTAGTTATTTCAGTCTGAATGTTGAATGTGGGTTGAGACTTACTAATCTGAAGTAATTCATCTTTCGTAACTGTTATCTGAGTTGGTTTTTCTTGAATTTCCACAGATGTACTTTTACCTTCATTTGTTTTAATATTCTCTGTCTGAGTTTCTTGACTTTTGCTATTTTTAATTCCTTTTTTAGGGACAGTTTGTGTAGCAGCAGATGTTCTGTCAGACTTTGAATTTTCAGCAGCTGTTTTTGTATTATTAGTTTTGGGATTTGTTGACTTAGAATCAGCATGAATCTTTTTAGGATCAAGAATTGTTGTTTTTACTAAATTAGAGGTTTTTGTAGGATTAGCTTTTGGGGCATCTTTAGAATATTGGGCCACTTCATCAGTGATGTCAACAATTTTTGGGTTTGGAAATTTTTTAGGACTGGAAGGATTGGAATTTTTCTTGTTTTCCCTTGGGAGAATTTGCAAAACTTTTGTTTTTGGGGCTTCTACATTATTTTTAGTTTGGTTTTTGGAATTTTTTTTTGTAGAAGATTCATTGTTTTTCTTATTTCTAAGGTTATACTGACTGTGAATTTCATTAATAGCAAAGTCATAACCTTGTTTGTAATTAAAGGATTCACTAGATTCTACTTTGAGTTGTTGAGGCTCAAAAAGTTCTTGATCCTCCTAAGTGAGGAAAATAGTGTTGTTTTCATATATCCCCATTATTAGATTGATGTTATCCTCTTCTTCATCATTATTTTGAGAACTCTCAGCATAGTTCTCTTGAAATGGGGGTTTAATGTTTTGATCTGAAGCAGCTTCTTTAGCTTTTCCAGGGTTATTATTTTTTCTAAAATTGGGATTTCTGATCTAAGGTTGATTATCACATTGAGGTTTTCTATCTAAATTATCTAATCTTTCAACCAAACTTTCTAAAGTTTTAGAAAAAAAATCTAATTTAACATCTAAGTTTGAATTTTCTTCTTTAATTGTAACTCTTCTTTCATTCCTAAGTCTGGCTTTTCTAGCTAGAATATTAATTTCTACACTAACAACATCTAATTGCATCTGTTCTAATGTTTCAACATCTCTTTCTCTTAATTGATAGGCCATCTCTGGATCGAATCCATCAGGGAATTTAAGAAGTATAAAGTAAGGTGTAGGTTTAAGATCTGCAGGAATATCGTTATAGACACTATTATACCTAGTGCAGTAATCTTGAATAGACTCATTAGGAGATCTTTTTAAAGCATCAAAATCAGACAAAATTTGAAGGGGGTTCTTTTTCTTTTCCCATTTATTTAAAAATGTTCTATGAAATGCAGCTAAATTAGCTATATTACCAACAACTAAATTTTTGAATCATTTTTTAACTTCTCCTGTCAAACTCTGAGAAAATAACCTCATCTGGACATCTGACTCATCAATTTCATAAATTTCACAGTAGTCTCTCATTTTTGTGACATGTTGTTGAGCAATACATTGTGATAGGCCATCAAATAGTGGTATATTTTTTTGGTAATCTTGAGGCATATCATGGAGGTTTTGAGGTAAGACAAGGGGAGCATACTTGATAGTCATGGCTTGAAGCTTTGTTGAGCTAGGAGGTATAATATAAATGATAGGGGTTGTGCTGGATATGGTAGCTGATGTGCTGAAAGCTGTACTTGAAGAGCTTGAAAAAGAGGCTAGTATATATATGGAATTGGTTGGAAATAAATATGTAGTGCTTATAAAACTAGTGGATGTAGTGGATTGAGTGGATGAGGGAAATACTATCCTAGGATGCAAAGGAAAATTAGGAATAAATTGTTCTGTGGATGAACTTGCAGTGGAATCTAAAAATGAGGTGACAACATACATATTTGAATCTTCTGCTGGAATTATTGTTGTGTGCAATTGAGAAGCTAGAGGCTTAATGTAAGAATAAATGGGCTAATTTAATAGCTTCATCAATGTCTTTAATCAGTGTAATATTAATCCTTTCTATTTGACTTTGAGATTCAGATTTGTCTGATTTTTATTTTTTCTGAAATAATTTTCTGTTTTGCATTAAAAAATGAAGTAAAAACATGATCTATGACAGTATCTTTCAAATCAGTTTCAGATTTGTTTTTAAACAATGAATTTTCAAACTTGAAATCAAAATCAATATCAGTTAAGCTCACTAATTATTTGGGTAAAAAATTTTCTTTTCTTAATGGTACTTCAGTCTCTAAATTCACAGTTTGTTTTTTTCTTTTTTCCAATCTTTTCTGGGTTATCTACTATAACTACAGGCTTAGGATCCGGATTAGATCTAGTATAGTAGGTTTTCCTAGAAGCCAGAATGACTATTTTGAATACCCACAACCTCTAAAAAATAATCTTAAGGCAAAAAGATAAATGAAAGTTCTTCCTTTAAGACTAAATTTAAGACTGGAGATTGGTTATTTCCCCAGTATGGTCGCCAGTATGTTATCACCCTAGTAATTTCTCAAGTTGTGGTCTTTGAGTTTTTAGTGTAAGAAATCTAGGGGTAACCACAAACCTACTTCAAATCCTAGGATCTAGCCTTCCTAGAATTCAGAGAGGGCTCTCTCTTTAAAATTAATCTTTGTTTTGATTTATGTTTTTAGGCTAGTTATGATAGAACAATTGGTTTTGTTTTTTAAAGATTTTGGTGGGTAAAAATCACTTAGGATTAAACTAAAGATAAATATACTTGTCTATTGGGATATGGAATATAAGTCTAGATAGCAGTACTAGAAGGCAATTCCAAAGGGGTATAAATGTATTTAGGGCAAGGTAGATAACCCTCAGAGATTTGGGGTAAGGTTTTTGATGAAATGGTATGATCGAGATAAAGGGAAATGAAGGATCCTTTGATCCGGAAAATGGAAGAAGGAGGCAGAGGTAAAACGGGAGTAGGAACAATGAAGGATTCCTAACACCGGAAATTAGCAGAAAACATTTAAATGGTAACTTAGTTAAAAACAGGGAGCAAAAGGCTAGTCTTATAGTAATATTCCTAGTTACACATTAAGATAGATAAAACACATAATGAATTGCATGAAACTCAGAAAAGAAACAATGACAAGAAGAAATGTACTTCACTCTTCAACTTATCGCATGAATCCTGAATTATTATGCCACTTAAGCTTTGTCTAGTCTGCTACTTTGAATTCAACACATGAGAGCCTCCAATGTATCACCAAAAGTCTATAGTAATCTTAGCAATTTTATTCCACACTTAATACTTCTGATGCAGAAGTATTTATACAAAATATTGTTTACAAATATCATAGAGAGATGTAGGAATATCTTTAGGAAATACAAAATATCTTTACAAAATAAGAGGGACAACTACTTAAAAAATTATCAAGTTGTCCTCTTATCCAAAATATATAGAACAACTCTATCTAATCAAGGAACTTTTATTGGCAAGCTGTCCTGCTTGCTGGCTGCTTAGGAAATATCTTTGTTTGAGCTGCCTTCACTGATACTCTTTCTTCTGATACACTTTAACGTTGTCCCTTTAACCTTGATACACTTTGACTGGTATTTTCACTCTTTACTACTGAAAAATATGTAATACAGTGGTAAAAAAAATCAGCAGATTGCCTTCTTTGTTTCACTTTTTGTTTGACTATTTTTATTTTGTCTTCTTCACTGTTTACCTTTTCACTATTTACATTAAATCAGTGAATGCTTGCCATTGTTCTGCATTTGGAATTTTCACACTTTTTAGCTTTCTAAAATTTTCATCAGCATCTGTGTACTTAGAGAAGGTAGGTTTGAATACAAAAATATGTTTAATCTCATGCTGTAGAAAAAAAAAAGTCTTCAAAATATTGAAGGATGACCTTTCCTGTAGGAGTGCCCAGTGGCAATGGTTTGTTGACTTGTTCTTTTGCAAACTCCCTTATCTTCTTATCATATTCTTTTTTTGCCATTAGTTTGTCATTGAAGACATGAATATCTGGTAGTCCTTTCTGCCTCAAAATAGTGTATTTTGCCAAAAAATTAGTAATGGAAATGTTCATGGCTTCACATTTTTCCTCTAGGTTGTTCATCAAATTTATTTTGGTCACAGCCTTCTTGATTTGTAATATTGTCAGAGTTCTCTCTTGTACCTGTAACTCTTCCAACTCTGATCTGTTCTTACTGTTTAGGAAAGTGATGAGTTTTAAAGCCTATGATGGCTTATTAGCTAACTCATCCTTGGTTTTCTGAATCTCAGTTTGGGCTGCTAACAGTAAGTCTCTTTGCTCATAGATGACTTGAATTGAAGGCCATTGAGAATGTATGGCCTCAATTATATTTTTCCAAAGATGATTCTTGATGAAGGAAATCTGTTTAGTAAATGTTAACTCCTTTTGTAAATTCTTCATTTGTTCTTCAAGTCTGATAGCTTTGTGCTCATGGTTTTTAGCAGTTATCAAGGCTATTTTGTTGGTGGCTTCAAGACTTTTAAACATATCTTTCAAGTTATTTATCTCATTATTTTTCAAGGACAATTCTTCCATAGCTTTCACTATTTGACCTGTTCCATCTGTTTGTTATACCTGTGTTGTGGAAGAATCTGTGGCAATTAGGATCTTCCACATGATAAATATGTTTTGTGAATCTAGGACCTTGATAATGATCCAAGGGTTGAATAAATCTAACTCCATATACTTCAAAGGTCATGGTATCCCTCTACAAATCAATAAAATCATAGTTTTCAAAGGCCCATTCAACCCCTAGTAAATAAAGATATGGATCCTTATCTCCAATAATGTCAATAACCTCAAAGTATGCATAGCTTTTGACACCTGCAACATCCACTTCTACATTCAACCCCTAGTAAATCAGGATATGGATCCTTATCTCTAATAATGTCAATAACCTAAAAGTATGCATAGCTTTTGACACCTGCAACATCCACCTCTACATTTTCCAACCAATTAATATGAAAAATGCAATATTGATTTTAATTTCAAAACTAAATTGGAGAAAATACTAAGGTTATCCCAACACTTCCCATGTTTTCTTAGGAAATATATTAACATAAAATCCAAGGACCAACATGGTATCCTTAATCTGATAGCTTGCAATCTGAGCATCTATCATGAATTCTTTCCCAATTCTCCTTTTATTACACCTAACTCTCCAACTATGGCATTCTGGTAGGTTTGTAGAGATAGGTCATTCAGACAACTCTTCATCTCTTAATATGCCCTTTAAATTCTTTCACAAATGAATAGAGATTTTCTATCATTTAGAATATCAATGAATAAATGAAACCACATTGTAACATGTTGTGAATATTTTGAAGAAAAACAAGGACTAGCTAGTGGTATTTTGTTAGGGAATAAAGTTTGTCCTTTATCTTGTTATGAAACTCTAGGATTGTAAGAAGTAGAAGCTAATTCTTTGAAAATATCAAAGGAATATTTAAATTACTTACTTTGTTGAAAAAGATCATACTTGGCTCATGAGGATTCATATTTCTTGATGAAGGGTTGTTCAAAAGTAACTTTATCAACATTTGTCCTAGTGCCTCCTCAGGTAACAACATTAAGGATTGGATTCTTTACTTGCTATGGTTTCCGCAACTCTAAATTAATAAATTGGCCCTTATCTATCTATTTTTCTCCTCCCATTGGGAAATCAACTCAGGACAATCGTCTATTGTATGGGTATTAACACGACAATGTGAACATCATGGTCTTTTTGGTAGCAAACAATCCCTAAATAAATTTCCTTGTTCATCACAATTGTAACATGTAACTGGCCCTCTTCCTCTAGTTCTTCCTCCTCTATATCCTCTTCCTCAATTGGTTTCATTCACTCAAAAGGTGGAACCATCCATCCGATTAAATAGAGCATCCAAAACTCTGCATTGTTAGTGCTATGTCTAGGATATCATAAAACTCACAAAATATGGAATTAGGATGTAACATACCCCTTATTATCCCTAGCCCCTACCAAGGGCAGGATGGAATTATTTTGATGACCCAACCTCCAAGGTCCACTTATGGAAATGGGGTCTAATTTAAAAAAAAAAATTACTTCCTAAAACTTAAAATAGATGACATTGTTGCGTTCATATCATCAATACCTTTCCAACGAACTCAATTCGAGTCTCAGATCAAAAGATATAGATGTTCACAGATGCCTATCAGATGGAAAAACATCATTCTAGTCTGTCATGTGGTACCCACGTGGAGCCCATGTGGTACCCACATGGAGCCCATGTGGTAACCCAAGCTAGCTACCTCTCCACCACATGAAAAAACTACCCCAATTGCTGACCCACTCATGAATATCTCATTTATTAACCCATTTCTTTGGTTCACAAGGCCTAACATACCCCACACGCACACACATATAAATAATATACCCAAGGTATGTGGGTGTGGGCCACTCCATGACCACACCACTCGAGGAATAAAATATTGGCAGAATTTCACCTAGCCCTAATGGAACTCATTGGGGTAGTAGTTCTAGGGTTATGTGGACCCTCCATGGACCCCTCCTCCACATGTCGTCTTGTTACTTTCTATGACCATGCGCTCGAGTTTCACCCTACCACATCATCTCGACCGATACAACTATGTGATGCGTTCGAACCATCAAGGTTACATGAAAGTCCACTTGGCCATTCACCACTTCAACTCTGCTTCAACCAATCACATTTTCATGCTCCCTTACAATTGCTACAGGTGGGCCCCACCACTTCAACCTCACCCCAAGAATAAAATCCCTGTAGTATTATGCCCAACTCCATGAGGTATAGACAGGGACAAGGCACCAGGGTGATGTCAACGTCTCTTTTCTTCAGTGTGACATTACCCTTATACGTGGCTCCACTCAAGGAGTGTCACATGTCACTCATATACAAGCCCTTGGACGTACCAAAACCCCAAAACCAGGTGACGTATGTCTTGCCTCCCGAGCTGCCATGTTTCCCTAAGGAAACACCACTTATCATGCTATCCATGGGTCTCGCTTGGTCCTCTACTACATGGTAAAATTCAAATTTCACGTTATAAAGAAACTCATGGGTCCTCTTCCCTACCGTAACACATGCCTTGCCATACTCCCCACCATGCGATGTTGTCTCTATGATTTAAACTCCGACAGGGTCATCTTTGAATTCCCTTGAAATTTTCAGGGAAATAATTCAGGGACACGTGGACAACACTAAACATTCAAAAAAATCCCACGAATTTGAGCTTCTTTGCCCAAATGTCCTTGGTCATGATTCTTAACCAAATGGTTAGACTGGGTGTCTACCTTCTAGCTCTTGGAAAATGAGTTTTATCCCCCGCGACATACTTAACATGGTTTGGGATTTTTTTTCCCCACCCTCAGTGCTCAATCATGGTGATCGCACACATGGCCTATTTCAATTTAATTACCGAGCCCTTAATCCTAAGGCTTTGCCCTCGCTCGATTCCATACGAGTATATATATATATATATATATATATATATATATATATATATATATATATATATATATATCCTAAGCTTTGATGGCGATAAATAAGGCCTGGTAGCTAATATTTAACTGCATAAATAGAATCTAATAGAGATCTGTCCACTTATTCGTACTTAAGCCCATTGGGCCAGACGAAATGATGTAAATCAAACTTTCACACATGCATCATTGATCAAGCCAAATCCATGGCTATGGTACTCTATAATTCTGACAACAACAACAACAGGCCTATTTAAAAATAGGATTTGAACAACTCCATCACGTCTCTCAACATTTCCATGCATAAGGCATTATCTCATTCATTAATTATAAAGTAAAGATAGTAACATTTAGTTGCATACACAAGGATTCATGTTAACTCATAATAGACTACAGACAATCCCTTAACAACAAGAATCTGTAATGCTCAAACACATATATCCTTAGTTAAATATAACAATTAAATAAAGGAGTGTATTAGTAAAACTTCTAATACATAAATTAAAATTAAATAATTATTTTGTAAATTAATATAAAATTTATTAGGTTTTAGTTGAAAAAATGGATGATAATTATCATTTACGATATCACTTATGTTGAAAGGTATTATATATTTTCACCAGTTAGAAAATAATTATTTATTATTATTTTTATGTTTAAATTTATTTGACTTTACATTTTTTAATTAATATTTAAAAAAAATGTTAATATAATTATGCCATTGAAAAGCATTTTCTAACTCAATATGAAAGAGATGTTGTATTATGCAAACATTTTAACTTGACTAAATTACATAAAATTAAAATTCAATAAAATAATTAATAATTATATTTAATATTACACATAAGAAATATTATATATATATATATATATATATATATATATATATATATATATATATATATATATATATATAAAGTTTTGATAGAGATCAAATCTTTCCTCAAGTTTTTCATTCAAAAAAAAGATTTATACTTTGATACATTTGATGCCTCTAGGAGCTTGATAAATCTAGAGTTAAGATGTATCTAGGTTTGTGTAAAATATTTAAAGGGATAATATTAGTTGTTTGATATAAAATATATATTATTAATATAATGTTACCTTAATTTGAATTATTTAAAGGATAACTTTAGGTAAATGACATAAAATAGACATTGTTAAGTTTAAAGTCATTTAGTAGTATTTTTTTTAATTAAGAAATGCTTGTCTTTCTAGATATGATGTTTCATGAATTAATATATAAATAGAATTATATGATGGTACATCATAAATATAAGGAAAACAAATTGAAGTTTTTGGGTGAGGGGTGTATCAATATTGAAGTTAATTAGGATTTTCATAATTTTATTTGTTTCTCATTGAGTTTCTTCATAAGTTTAGTGGAAAATATTGGTTCTTCAAAAATTAGACTAAAGTAACATATTCCATCCATGTATGTGCCCCACATTAATCAATGAATATGAATCTCAATTGACATCAAAGTTAAGGGGAAGGAGGCAAGAGTACCTCATTTGGAAGATCAATATGAGTTTATTTTTGAAACATTGGGGATTTTCAAGAACCTTGTGAAGGTTACAACTCCATATATTTCTTAAAAGAAACTTGCATTAAGGAATTCACTTCTTGAATTAATTCCTTGAGATCTAGTAGCCTTGATGAAATTTACATGACGTAGACATCCCTAATTCTATTATCCCCCATTTCCTTCACATTCCTCCTACCACATGTTCTAGTGATAATGGGAGTACATGTCAATAAAATGGACCTATACAATCTCCATGTTCCTCCCCAAGTTGTCCCCTATCTCTCATAAAAAAACCAAATGTCAAGGCATACTGTGAAGGATGCATCTTTGTGCACCACTCTAGGCATTCAATATAGTTCATAGGTTGAGCATTAACCCTTAGTATTTTTTAAGGAAGGATTCCTTGTCCACCACCCAAGGATAGCCTATTTAATAAAGGAGATCATATTGGATTTATAATATAGAAAAAAATGCATGGAATCTATCTGTGTTATTTATATCAAACATGAACATGACACTAAATTTCAATTTGGAGGAAATTCAAAAGGGGCCAACCAATGAGGGGTTTAATAAGAATTAGCCATAGGAACGATCTTATAAATCATGGGCACTGTAATATAGTTCGTTTTTGAAAATAACTCATAAAATAAAAAAATGGGTAGAGGAGGCATCATAACTACTTTCTTAGCATATATTTGTTTTATAGAAATTCAATGGGCTATAAGAACATTTATCCATTAGCTCATTTTACATTGTTTAATATAGAAAATGTTGAGGAGGAAAACTGGTATAACTTGCATAAATTTATTATTGAGCAGTGGAAACAAAATTAATCTTGATTCCATAATAAATCCAATAGTTCACTGGTCAAATAGTACTTCCAGTGTTGGGGATCATAGAAGTGTCAGATCTAAAAGAACCATATTATTAGTTAAAAAAAAGGCATAATGGGTTGGAATTATAAATTCACTATATATGGTTTTATTTCTTCCCTATATAAATTCTCATACACAAAAAATTCTTAAATTAAGAAATAAAATCAAGGAGATGAGAAGTGGAAGGAGGAGAAAGCTATTTTTCGCTGCAAAAATATGATGCTCCAAGTAGATATTTAATTTATGTTGGCCTCCTCATTTGTTTTCCTTGTTTTGTTGCTAAAATTTTAAACTCTTGAATGAATATACATCTCTATAAAATAGAAATATCTCTTACCTATAAATAGTTAAGGAAAAGGTGTTCCTAGTATACAATTTGGAAGGCATGTTTGGGGCCATGATCCTTTCCTAATCCTTCAATCTCACAATGTGCTACCTAAAATTTTCATTGACTCACACTGTAGAACATCACTTTCACTTAATCCTAGAAAATTAGGGCCACATGTGCAAGTTCATTGATAACAATGGTTACACTACCCATGTGGAGATTGATTCCTAGATGTCTTGCTTTTATAGTGCCACCTATTTCTTTGAGGTATGAACCTTCATTTTATTTTGAATTTTGATATATTGGAACACTTCCTAACTTAAGTAATGAAGTTGAAATTTGAGGAATTAGGCTTAATACTTGAAATCAAGCCAAAGAATCATCTCAAATAATGAGAAGCAACTATGATTTCAGGAATCAAGTGCAACATTTTGTACAATGAGAAGGGCCCTAATTTGAGGAATAAGGAGAAACAATTGGAACAATGATAAGGGTTTGAATTCCAGCTATTAATCCTAATATTTGTAATTTTGCAAAGAAATAATTGAAATTGTAAATAGGAGACCTGATTTGAGGAACCATGCCCAACCTTTGAAATTAGTTAAGGTGGAACTTCAAACAAGTTATAAAGGGCTTACTTGAGGAATCAATTTGGGTCTTGAAAATGGTTACTTTTCCCACATTGAAATTTCTTTCTAGGTATCTTATCTTCATAGGGCCACAAGTTTATTTGGAGTATGGATCCATAATGCTCCATATTTTGGCTTTAGGCAGTTAAATAATTGACCTTTTCTCATCTTAGTAATCCAGTGCTTGGTATCCATTTGGCATTAATTAGGATGATATAGATATTTGAGATTTGTACATATGGAACTATTTATATGTTGCAAAATATTATTTTCACTTTTTATAAGATCATGATAATGATAGTTATGTGATTTTTTTAAACTTAGAAATTTAAAACGTGGGATTTTGCTACATGGATACTGTTGGAAATGTTGTCATTGATGGCAAAGGAGTTGGCAAAGGAGGAGTTGGCAAAGGAAATGACAAAGGAGGAGCACCTGACACAACAAAAAAGCAGCAGAGAGGTAGCAGAGGCAGCAAAAAGAGAAGCAAGGAGCAGTGAAGCAGTGAATTGAAGCAGAGACAAGCAGTAAATTGAAGCAGAGTTGTACAAGTAGTAAATTGAAGCAGAGTTGTCCAGAGACGGAGTAGGATAATACGGCCATCGAATAGAAAATCTGGCCAATTAAGAAGAATAAGTGAATGTTCTTGTAAATGGTTACATTTGTATATAATGTTGAGGGATTGCTTCTAAATTCTCTGTGAATTATATGTATATTCTTGATTGAATTCAGTAGGAAGGATTGTTACTGACAGATGGGATTATGCCTATGTAGACTGCTTGAATTTATTGTGAAAGCGTGAATTTGTTACTCATGGTCTGTAAACATCATAAGCTCTGTGGAAGGGGTAGATTTGTGAATCTGTATAAGATATTGGGTTTCCACGATACAGTAAGCAATGGGGAATGTATAACTTGATGAAGCAGTGCGGTATAATATGTGAAGGAGTCGTGTTGAAACATTGATTAATCAAAGGGTTAGAATATAAATTGACGGAACCTTGAGCTGAGTCATATTGTGGTAGCCTAGAAGAATCGAGGCATTTGCTGTGTATGGATAGAAGCGAGTTTCATTGAAGGCGAAGAGCGGAATTCATATATATGAGTGAGACGGAACCCTGAGCCAAAAGGAAGATGGAACCTGGTAGCGGAACGCGAAGTTGGGCGGAACCATGAAGAGTGAACAGTAAAGGTGGTTTATGGTTTTCATCGCACCACCTTTGACGGGCAAGTGGTATTCAAGAGTCTGGGAGCGATTCCATAGAACAAGCGACACGCGTCACTGAACGAATCTGCAAAACTGCCATCACTGCGAGCCATTGCACGTTAATTTTTGACCAAGGAAGCCGCGTGATATTGTTGAGCACTGTCGATCTGGAGGGGAGCCATCGGATGGTGGCCGTATGAGGAAGGTGTACGAAAGATAACCATGGTACGGTGCGAGTATGTGATTGGTTCGTTGATTATATATGTGGGCCCCAGTTTAAATTATATTGATTGGGACTTTTCAAATTAATGTTTGCGGGTTTAACCAAGGTTTGTTTAAATTAAATAAAAATTATGAAGAAGCGTGATTGGGCCATCACTTTGAATGTTATTCCAAAGTTGGTGATATTTTCCATGGTCGAGCTCAGAAATTGTAACTAGAGTGCGAACTAAAAGAAGTGTTGAGCAAAAAATTCACCATATATGTGATGTGTGGAAACCTGGTTGTTTAACCAATGTTAAATTGATTGGTCCGAGTTGATTCGACTATGGTTTAAGCCATAGATTCTTCAAGGAGGTAAACTTCAACATAAATTCGAAATAGTATAAGTCGTTTTTTTTAATTAATGTTTAACCACAGTTTTGAAGATGTCGAGAGTTGATTAAACCAAAGATTATATTGCTGATGGTTCATGATAAAGGTGGTGAGTACTAATATATTCGAGTCGTTAAAAAGATTTTAATAAAAACGCCGAGAGTTATTTTTGTTTGATTAAAAGGAAGTTGTACATACAACAGTTATATAACTGCAATGAACAGGGAACTGAATAAAAGTGAAAACGAAAAAGAGAGTGAGGTTGGATGAATGAGGAAGAAAAAGAGGAATTAGAGGAGTGCTATTCGAAATATACATTGTAATTGAATGAAAGGTTTTAACTGTTTATATTGTTTGTGATGCTATTGGCAAGTCTCCAGAGAAAGATAAAATCCCACTGTAAAGTTGAAATGGTACATTTTCTCTGAGTAAATTGATAAAAGAGAAAAGAATGCAGAATTGAAGAAAAAGAAATAATCAAGCAGATATGAAGATTGGAGTGCAGTAAAAGAAATCAAAGGTACAGAACAAAGCTTATATCCAAGGTAAATCAGCAAATGTTTCTTTATGAAAAAGAGGGAGTTGAAGATTCCTTGCAAGTTGCAGTTTGCAGAATTTGAGGTTGGAGCCTCCTGTAGGTTGGTACTTACAGAAAACCAGTGGTGAGAGGGAGTTGGAGCTTGCCTTTACATCACATCAATAATAAGATGTGGTTTTCTCCCTTTATGGGTTTCCACGTATATCTGGTGTCTCTGTGCATGATGTTTATGTGCTGATCTAGTTTATCTAATCTGCTTAATACTTGATGCTATCATATTAAGTCCGCTGTTAAATTATATTAATACTTGCTACTCACATTCTAAGACTACTCATATATTAAGTTGAATATGAAATGAAGGTGTAAAAAAGTTTTATGGAAATTTTTTTTAAAGTCCATGAATGTGTTAAACTGATTCACCCCCCCCCTCTCAGTTTAACTAAGGGTTCAACAATTGGTATCAGAGCAGGTTCCTTTTTGTAGCAGTTTAACAACTGAAAGGAGATCCTAGGTTCTTGAGATGGCTAGTCAAGAAGGATCCTCAACGAAAAAAGCTCCTTTTTTCACTGGTGAAAATTATGCCTTCTGGAAAATCAGAATGAGAACATACATAATGTCCTTAGGAATAGAAGTTTGGGCTGCTGTGGAATTTGGATATGATTCTAAGGCAAATGTCTCAGAGAAAGAAGCCAAACAAGATTTTGTGGCTAATGCAAAGGCAATGAATGCAATCTTGAATGGAATGTGTGAGGCAGAATTCATCAAAGTAATGCACAGTGAGACTGCCAAAGAAATGTGGGAAACTCTAGAAAATATTCATGAAGGAGACAAAAAGGTGAAAACTGCTAAAATTCAAGTCTATAGAGCCCAGTTTGAAAATTTAAAGATGAATGATGATGAAGATATTGCTAGTTTCTTTTTAAGGGTTGCAGAAATTGTCAATAATATGAAAGCACTAGGTGAAACCATGCAAGAATGTGTAATTGTTCAAAAGATCCTAAGATCTTTGCCATCTAGTTTTAATCCCAAGGTCTCTGCCATAGAAGAAAAAACAGATTGGGAAACCTTGACCATGAATCATTTTCTTGGAAAACTAACAGCGTATGAGATGAGACTGCCACAGAAGAAGTCAAGTGTAAGGGAGGTAGCTTTTAAGGCAGAGAAGAAGAAAGAAGAAAAATATGAGATAGGCTCCTGTTCTGATGAAGAAGAGGCTAAATTTATCAGGAAGTTGGATAAAGGCTCAGGTAAGTATAAAGTTAAACTTCCATTTAAATGTTTCAATTGTGGAAGAGTTGGACATTATGATTCTAAATGTCCTTATAAGAAAACAAAGAATCAGGCTGAGGAATCAGAGAAGACCATATCTAAGAACTAGTAGAAAGGGAAGAAATTCAATAGAAAATATTTCTATGCTCAGCAAGACAGTAGTGCATCAGAAGACTCAGTTGAATTCTCAAGTGAAGAAGGAACATCGGAATTTGTTTTGATGGCTATAGAAGAGCTGGAAGAATGTTTTTTAGAAGATGAGGAAGAAGGTGATGTGGACCTTGAGGGGGAGCTAATAAGTTCCTTGGAGGAAATTGACAGACTAAAAATGAAGTGCAGAAAACAAAAAGACATTTTTCTCAAATACATGAGAGAGGAACAAAATTCAGAAGCCCTCATTCAGTTGAAAGTAGAGCTTGAAGAAGCCAAGAAGGTAGAAGATATTTTACTTAAGCAGATCAAGGATAAAACTCAGGAACAAGATAAGTTGGAAGAAGAATTAGTGAGCCTAAGAAAGAACTTAGAAAAGGCCCAAAGAGAACTATTAATGAATACAAATCTAATGAAAGGCTCAGGGTAGTTGGATCAGATTCTAAATGCACAAAGGTCACCTCTGATCAAGACTGGGACAGGCTATGAAGGAGAATCAAGAAAAGACAAAGAAAAAGAAAACAAAAATATTATTTTTGTAAAAACAGATGAGAATATCCAAGAAGCTCAGAAGATTTCAAAGGAAGAAGAATCTTGCAATAAATTAGATAAAAATCAGAAGGAAGCTCAAATGACAAAGGATGAAGTAAATAAACTGTCAACTGAAAAAACCTTGCATATTCCTGAGTATGTCAAATTTGGAAGTCATCAAAGGAGATTTTTTCCTTCTATGAAAAATTCTACTTGTTATTCCTGTCACAAATTAGGACACATTGCTGCATATTGTTATACAAGAAGAATAAATACAAACTAGAAAAGGATGCAAACAGTAAATTTTTTTACTCAAGCAGGAAGATGGAGAAGACAACCTTTTGTCAGGTATGCAAATTGTTTTTATGGATACTGTTTTTATTGTAATTATTTTGGCCATAAAATCATAGAATGCAGGAAATATGAACAAAGTCTGTTGTTCAAAACCTCAAGAAGGTTTATGAATCATGGAGAGTTTATTCCTACTTATAATCCTGCTAAGGATATGTCTAAATGCTGTGTATGCAATAAAAGTGGACATATGTCTTCCAAATGTTCTCTAAGAGAATCATCTTAGAAAATATACCAAACAAGAGGATGCTTGCAGTGGAAAAAGAAAGTGAATAAATGTGACTTGGCTCTAATAGCTCAAGATCTAAAAAGCTAGTGGTATTTGGACAGTGGTTGCTCAAAGCATATGTCAGGAGATAGAAGCAAGTTTACAACCTTTGACGAAAAGAAATCTGGAAATGTTACTTTTGGAAATGATAAAGTAGGAAAGATCAAAGGAAGAGGCTCAGTTAGTCTGGACAATGGTAGAGGAAAAGCCCATGATGTACTATTTGTGGATGGGATGAAAGCAAATCTGTTGAGTGTTAGTCAAATGTGTGATAAAGGTTGTGAAGTTCTTTTTAGAGCTCAAGACTGTGAAGTAAGGTCAAGCATCACTGGAAAAACCCTGATCAAAGGTGTTCGAACAGAAAGCAATGTCTATGTAGTAAAAGAAGAAAATGAAGCATGTCATCTTAGCAAATTTTAGGAGTCTTGGTTATGGCATAGGAGATTGGGAAACCTAAACTTTGATCATATCATAAGTCTAAGAAAAAATAATGCAGTCAGAGATATGCCAGTCATCAAGAAGCCTTCAAATACAATATGTAAATCCTGTCAGCTAGATAAGAAGACCCGTACATCCTTTAAAACCAAAGAGAAGTTATCTACATGCATACCTCTTCAACTTGTTCACATGGATTTGTGTGGGCCTTCGAGAACTAAAACACCAAGTGGAGAATCCTATTTCATGCTAATAATAGACGATTTTTATAGAATGACATGGGTTGCATTTCTCAAACACAAATCGGAAGCATTTGAGAAATTCAAAATATTCAAGGCTTTGGCAGAAAATCAAACAAGATGCAAGATAAAGTGCATCAGATCAGACAGAGGAGGTGAATTTACAGATTATGTTTTTGCAGATCTGTGCAATGAGCATGGGATAAAGCAACAGTTCA
Organism: Pinus albicaulis; assembly: GCA_034641835.2. Lineage (NCBI taxonomy): Eukaryota > Viridiplantae > Streptophyta > Pinopsida > Pinales > Pinaceae > Pinus > Pinus albicaulis. The sequence goes on along the minus strand of CM076577.1, from coordinate 1,036,634,549 downwards.
CAATTGCAGGAACACCTCAGCAAAACAGAGTGGCAGAGAGATAGAACAGGTATGTACAACAGATTTCCAAAGCCATGATGCAAGAAAGTAACATTCCTCAAACCTTTTGGGCAGAAGCAATACACACAGTTGTGCATATCCTAAACAAAGCTCATTTAAGACCAAACAATGACAAGACTCCTTATGAATTATGGCATGGTAAACCTGCATCAATCAAGCATTTTAGAGTTTTTGGAAGTAAGTGTTTTATAAAAAATAATGACGAAAATTTGGGAAAGTTTGATGCAAGAGAAGATGAAGGAATATTCTTAGGATATGCATCTAAGAGTAAAGGTTATAGGTGCTACAACAAAATACTTCACAAAATTGTAGAAATTATTGATGTAAGATTTGATGAAGAACTATCAGACAAATTAAGAAGTACATATTGAAAAAATCCTCTGGAAGTTCATGAAGAAGAGAATCAAGATGATGATGAAATAAACAAGCCAATAGAAGATACAGATCTAAGATCAAAAAGCTCCTCAAGATACATTCAGAAGAATCATCCAGAAGATAAAATCATTGGGGACAAGAGTGTAGGTGTACAGACAAGAAGACAGCTAACTGAACAGACTGAAGAGGTATACCTCGCAATGTTGTCACAAATAGAGCCAAAGAAGTTTGAAGAAGCCAGCAAAGACAAACATTAGGTAAATGCCATGAATGAAGAATTGGACCAAATTGAGAAGAACAACACTTGGGAACTAGTTCCAAGACCCAGTGAGAAAAATGTCATTGGCTCAAAATGGGTATTCAAAAATAAGATGAATGAACAGGGACAGGTAATCAGGAATAAAGCTAGACTTGTGTGCAAGGGATATTCACAGGTTGAAGGACTTGATTATGATGAAACATTTGCCCCTGTAGCTAGAATGGAAGCTATTAGACTGTTTTTAGCTTTTGCTTGCTATCATGACTTCAAGGTATATCAAATGGATGTGAAATCTGCCTTCCTGAATGGAGATTTAGAGGAATAAGTCTACATGGAGAAACCGGAAGGGTTCTCCTTAACAGATAATGTAGACTATGTTTGCAGATTAAATAAAGAATTATATGGGCTGAAACAAGCTCCTCGAGCATGGTATTCAAGGCTGGAAAAATACTTGCAAAAACAAGGGTTCAAGAAAGGGGGAGTAGACAACAACTTGTACATAAAAGTAAATGAAGATGAAATTTTGATTGTAGTGGTGTATGTAGATGATATCATGTTTGGAAGCAGCAAAGATGAGTTAACAAAAGGATTTACTGAAGAGATGAAATCAGAATTTGAAATGTCTATGATTGGAGAGCTTACCTTCTATTTAGGACTACAAATTCAACAAAAGAGCACAGGCACATTTATCTCATAAGAAAAATACTTAAAAGAGATGCTGAAAATATTTAAAATGGAGGATTGCAAACCTGTATCAACTCCCATGACTACTGGATGTAAGCTTTGTGCAGAAGATGGAACAACTGATGTAGATCAAAAACTTTACAGATCCATGGTTGGAAGTCTATTATCATATTCATGACTTCTGGGCCAGGACATTGTGCGGTTATAGGACTTATGTGAATATCAAGGCACCAGCAAAATCACTTGCTAACGATATTAAAAATAATATTCGGATATTTACAAGGGATTGCACATTATGGGCTAAATGGTATCCAAAAAGGCAAAACCTTCATTTGATAGCATATCTGAATCTATATAGCATATCTGAATCTGATTGAGCCGGGTATGTTGATATTGAGAAAAGTATGGATAGGTGCATTCTTAGGAGAGAGAACGGGTAGCATAGCTAAAGCGAAAAAGTTATTACTAAATCTACCTCAGGCTGAAGGAAGGCAGAGTTTAGGGTAACATCAAACCACGCTCAGTCTGGTAGCTAGCCCTACCAGAATAGGAGAGGGCTCTCTCCAGGTCAATCTCAGCGAAAATTAATCAATAGGTCTTGAGATGACTGAAATGAAAGCTAATTTCAGGCTAGGTATATGAATAAAGGAGTTTGATTTTCATTTAGGGGTTTTTTTGTTGGATCAAGGGAAAGGCAATTTTGGGTGCGGGGATTAGGCCTAGTTTTTGCAAAATTCTGATTGGGGCAAGGAAGGAAAAAGTTTTGATGCTTTAAATTGAGTGAATGGATGGATAAGACCAGTGAGGAGCTGAAGAGGGCAAGCGGGTCTCAATATTCCTCCTCAAACAGATGAAAACATGAAAAACTAAACAAAACTGAAGGCAGAGCAAAGCAAACCAATGAATTCTACCTTTATAACTTGTTTGTTCAGTTTAAGAAGAAAGGAGAATGAAAATGGTACACATAAACATTAGTGAACTTATAGATACATAGAGGAAAACACCATCAAAACACAGAGCCACAAGGATCCCAAAGAGGGCTGCAAACCCTGGTCTATTCCTTTGCGCTCTTTGTAAAATTAGAATGGAATATTACAATGAAGTCATGTATACAATCCCAAATGTCAGCAGCCACCTCAAATGAGAAAATACATAATATATACAATCCTAACCCATTCCCACATGCTCTGGGGAATTAGGAGCTCATCATTCTGGGCTGTTTAACCAGCACTGTCTAAACAGGAACAGAAAATAGGCCATGAAACAACTTGCCTCTATATGCTAGGAAATTGATCCATTCACTCACATTTCACCTTTTGGTGAATGAATCTTCTAGAACAAGTAAAAATGTGCCAAAATTACATCATGGTTATGAAATTACATCAAAGTAGATCAATAGTTACATGAAGAAGTCAAACTGGCCAAAACTAGGCGAAATTCTGAGCTGTGGAGTGAAAAATAGGTCAAAATCCTCTATGCGTCGCGCCCAAAATCTCTATGCATAGCACAAGTTTGGAGCTGATTTTGAGGCCCTTCCCGAAGTCAAAATTGAGCTCATGATAGCTCGTTGGAAATCCCTGCCTATATAATTTCCAACCCAAGTGGAATTTATGGATTTGGTATCCATTTGACCCTCCCAAAGTCAAATCTCCCAAGACTGGTTCCTGTGTGTGCAAAAAGTGGCAGAAAGGCCATTTTCAAGGTATTTTTGACCCTTTAGGCAACCCAGAACTTGATGAAATTCTTAGGCCATTCCTGAGCATGCATAAAATTTCATAAGAAATCCATAAATACCAAGTTTTCCTCTAGAGGACCTCCCAATTGTAAGCGCGCGCCAAGTGGCGCTACGCGTCGGGCAGGAAAACCTGTTTTGTGACCAAAAAATTCAAAAATGAAAAAATTTTCTCCAAATTCCTTGAAATTTGGACTGAAGGTGCCTCATCAAGTACCATGCTCAGCCAAAGAATCTTCGACCAAGATTTGGAGCCGATCATGTCTTTTGCGCCTCCTCAGTGCCCTCTTTAGCCTCGCTTTCAGGATCTTGATCTTCGCTTTGCAAACATGTGTGCGTGCCCAATAGTGGTTCTTCATGTGTCGAAGAATGTTCTTCTCTTTTTTTGCCTTCTCCAACAGCTTCTCAAGATGCTTGTTGACTCTCTCCAACCACGTCTCTCTATCGGCCTCAATCTCCCACTCTATAGGTGTCATCTCGAATGGGCTTCTCCGGGCAGCTTGTCAGTTCTCACGGATGTTTTGCAACTCCATGATCATATGTTGATCCTCCAGCTGCTTATTCCACTACTCCAGATAGTTAATGATCCATTTAGCTGTCTGCAACTTTTCGGTCAATGTGTTGATCTCAGTTTTCTGCTCCTGAATGATTTCTCTCAGTTTTGAGTTTGGAGAGCTCAAATCCACATTAATCAATGTAAAATCAGTATCCTGATCTCCTGAAGGGCCCTCCTCCTGCATAGGCCTCTTTCCTCTGTCCTGTACCTGTACCTGTGCTGATGAAGACAGCAATGAGACCCCTTCCACCCTGGGTGGAGATAGTACTCGTCGGGCTACTGCAAACAATGCTCTCGTGCCTCTCTGATAAGTAACAAATACTAGCACACCGATGATGGGCTCTGTGTCGAGACCTTCAAACTGATGTGAAGGCTCACCCGCATCATGAAAAATCTTTGGAGGAGGCTGAGGGTCTGTGAAGAAGTCACGGGAAATGAAATCCTCCCATGCAATGCCCTGCAATCCAAGCTGATGTACCACAATCATCTTGATGAGCGCATAATGATAAATGTTGTTGTGCTGCTGCTCTGGAGTATTCTTCTGCACAAGAGTAGTCATCCTCTCTATGTTTCGGCACATGAAGTATGGAATATTCATCATCCTTACTCTCGGAAATGCATCAATAGTCTTATGTGGTATGCATAAAGGCGTGAGAATCGGCCCTCACAACTGAAGTACCTGATAATGAGTCTCATCAATGGTGCATAAGATTCCTTCAAGAACCGAAATGGGAATACCCTGCTGAGCTGCCTCAGATAGCTAGGTATGATGTATGGCTCATAATGCACTCTATCCACCTGCTGTCTTTTGTTCCACTCCTCTCCTACATTCGGTATTCATGTTGCTTGAGAAATGGTTTCTGGTGTCAAGGTGAAATTTACACCAGTGAGTGTAACCTGACCATCTCGCAAATGTAAAACAAACAATCGGGCTAACTCCTGATGATGCTGAATCTGAGCAATCCTCTCACAATACTGATAGCATGACAACTCTCGGAAACATGCCATGGCAAGTGGGTAGGCCTCCAACTGAGTCAATGAGGTGGGCTCCTATCTCACATGTTTGCCTCCTTTTCGAGGCCTTCTTGGTGCATGTAACTCTGGTAGAGTCACTGTCTTGTTCAGATGATGAATCTGTGTCCATCTCCATTGGTGTTTTAAAGGTATATGTCAACTGTATGTTTGTTTTGTTGAAAATGATAAATGAGGACTTGGTGGACTTGGTGTCTTTGTCTCCAAGTACCAAATGTGTGCCAAAGGGAAATGAGGAACTGTGAGGAATATGGAATAGTGGGGAAAAGTGGTGTTTGTTAAGTGAAATTAAGGTATGCTAACAATCACTTGATTGTTGGGAATTGGGGATTTTGGGAATTTATAAGTGAAATGAGAGAGGGAGAGTGATAAGGAATAGTAAAGTTTAGGGATAGGAAAAATGGGAACAAGGGATATAAGTGGTTTTGGGATGAAGGGGAATTGTGGAGGGACTATAATGATTATATATCAGTGATGGGAAAGAATGAGCAATGTGGGGGATTGGCACCAAGATCAAACTTTAAAACTCAAATTTTAAACCCTATAAGAGCCATTTTTAACAAGAGAGTAGGGTTTATATTTTTACCATTCAACTCTTATATTCTTCTCTTCAAATCATAGCAAACATCGTTTAATAGCAATGGCAAAGGCTCACACACTTACTTGGATCATAGAAGACTCAGTCGATTTGAATTTTGTTTGAGCAGAGGTGAAATTTTTCCCATCGGCTTTGTGCGCCGCGCACAAAACCCAATGTGCCGCACCGTGTGAGTGCACCGCGCGCGTGCAAAAATACACTGCAGAGGTCAGCTCTATGCGCCGCGACCTCTCGGTGCATCGTGCCTACCCCCCAACGCACCGCGCAGCAGATTCAACACACAGTCAGTCCTCCAAAACGCTGTCTTCGCTCCTCCAAACTTCAACTCGGCTTCTCTCCTATCCTTGGCGTGAAAATGAAGTTTGGATGTGGAAAATATCTCATATGTCAATGCATTTTGATTTTTCATTTTGACCAACCCACTTTGTAATGTTACAATTTTGGCACTTTCACATTTTTAATACAAACTCTGCTTTTGTTTCCATTCTGACTTCTTGACTGAAATGATGAAACACTTGTCTATTTTTTGCAGGGATGATTGGCATTGGATTTCGGAAAAGGATGACTAGGGCTGCGCCTGAAGTACTTCATGACTAAAAAACTTTAAAAATTACAAAGGATGAAATTAAATTTATTACAAAAAATAAATTTGACCATTTTTTCTTCAAAACAAAGTTTTGAAGAAGAAACATTCTCAGCATTATTGATGATGAAAATTTTGGAATGAAAACTTATTAGAAACATCCTCATGTGCCTGCTGGCATTATTTGACATTTTTGAAGACGAAACCCTAGACCTAATGACTGAAGTGACTCTTTGCTGACCAAAAGACCATCCATGACTATGAATGACTTTAAAATTGACTTTGATGAATTTTGATGAACTTTAATGATCAGACACAAACCAACAGATACATGACATGAGGGAAAATGAGAGACAAGACCCTTCTGTCAGATAATCTATGCTTCTAATGGAATGCAACGGAATGGATGAATGAGACACCTAAAATGAAATGCAACAAAGAGTTTTTGATCTCCGACGGAGGTATGACTATATCGACTCTAACACAAACATCTATTTCTCTATCCACAACAGAAGCAGAATACATAGCAGCAGCAACATGTTGTACACAATTCATGTGGATGAAGCAAACCCTCCAAGACATGAAGGTAAGCATTGATGAACCTATTTCAATAAAATGTGATAATACAAGTGCTATAAGTATTTCTAAAAATCCCGCGCTTCATTCAAAAACTAAACATATTCCAATCAAGTATCATTTTCTCAGAGAAAAAGTAGCTCAAAAAGTAGTAAAGTTGGAATATGCGCCAACAAAGGAACAGACAACAGATATATTTACAAAACCTCTTGCTAGAGAACCATTTGAATATTTGAGAGATAGACTAGGGGTAGTATCTGTAGATGCTATTCTCTGATATGAAGTGAGAGCATAGTTTCAGGGGGAGAACAGAAATGACAATATCATTCCAGGGGAAGATTAGCCAGTAAGGAAAGCATAAAACAAGTCCTCAAGATCAAAAGCTTATGGAAAGAGTACATCCATCATAACAAATTCAATCAAAAGGCTATAGAGTAACTCAGAGAGAGGAAATGCAGAAAGAAAACTACGAAATGAGCAACCCTTTGCCATTGATGTCAAAGGGGGAGGAAAAGAAAAAAAGTTCTTCTGAAAAGAAAGCAGAGGTTATTGCCATCAATGCCAAACGAGGAGACTGTTGGAAATGTTGTCATTGATGGCAAAGGAGTTGGCAAAGGAGGAGCTGGCAAAGGAAATGACAAAGGACGAGCACCTGACACAACAACAAGGCAGAAGAGAGGTAGCAGAGGCAGAAAAAAGAGAAGCAAGGAGTAGTGAAGTAGTGAATTGAAGTAGAGACAAGAAGTAAATTGAAGCAGAGTTGTACAAGCAGTAAATTGAAGCAGAGTTGTCCAGAGACAGAGTAGGAGAAAACGACCATCAAATAGAAAATCTGGCCAATTAAGAAGAATAAGTGAATGTTCTTGTAAATGGTTACATTTGTATATAATGTTGAGGGATTGCTTCTAAATTCTCTGTTAATTATACGTATATTCTTGATTGAATTCAGTAGGAAGGATTGTTACTGACAGATGGGATTATGCCTATGTAGACTGCTTGAATTTATTGTGAAAGCATGAATTTGTTACTCATGGTCTGTAAACATCATAAGCTCTGTGGAAGGGGTAGATTTTTGAATTTGTATAAGATATCGGGTTGCCACGATATAGTAAGCAATGGGGAATGTATCCTGATGAAGCAGTGCGGTATAATATGCGAAGGAGTCGTGTTGAAACATTGATGAATCAAAGGGTTAGAATATAAATTGACGGAACCTTGAGCCGAGTCATATGGTGGTAGCCCAGAAGAATCGAGGCATTTTCTATGTATGGATAGAAGCAAGTTTCATTGAAGGCGAAGAGCGGAATTCATATATATGAGCGAGACGAAACCCTGAGCCAAAAGGAAGATGAAACCTGGTAGCGGAACGAGAAGTTGGGCGGAACCATGAAGAGTGAACAATAAAGGTCGTTTATGGTTTTCATCGCACCACCTTCGATGGACAAGCAATATTCAAGAGTTTTGGAGCGATTCCATAGAACGAGCGACATGCATCCCTAAACGAATCTGCAAAACCACCATCACTGCGCGCCATTGCACATTAATGTTCGACCAAGGAAGGTGCGCGATATTGTGGAGCTCCGTCGATCTGGAGGGGAGCCATCAGACGGTGGCCGTATGAGGAAGGTGCGTGAAAGATAACCATGGTATGGTGCGAGTATGTGATTGGGTCGTTGATTATATATGTGGGCCCCAGTTTAAATTATATTGATTGGGACTTTTCAAATTAATGTTTGCGGGTTTAACCAAGGTTTGTTTAAATTAAATAAAAATTATGAAGAAGAGTGATTGGGCCATCACTTTGAATGTTATTCCAAAGTTGGTGATATTTTCCATGGTCGAGCTCATAAATTGTAACCAGAGTGTGAACTAAAAGAAGTGTTGAGAAAAAAATTCACCATATATGTGATGTGTGGAAACCTGGTTGTTTAACCAATGTTAAATTGATTGGTCCGAGTTGATTCGACTATGGTTTAAGCCATAGATTCTTCAAGAAGGTAAAATTCAGCATAAATTCGAAATAGTATAAGTCATTTTATTATTATTATGGTTTAACCACAGTTTTGAAGATGTCGATAGTTGATTAAACCAAAGATTATATTGTTGATGGTTCATGATAAAGGTGGTG
>CM076577.1:1036613128-1036625866 GCA_034641835.2 Pinus albicaulis | reverse complement strand
ATGAACGTCGCCATATATATGCACCGATAGTGACAGCCATGAAAGGTCCATCACAAAAAATCGTTGTTGTTCATATGAAATGGTGACGGTCACTATTCGTCATTATAATCAATATTCGTGACGGACCTTGAATGTCACCACAACACATACTTTCGGTGACACCACCTTGGTGACGTTCAGTTTTTTGGTGACAGAGGCTATTATTCATCACCATTTCTCATATGAAATGGTGATGGTCACTATCCATCACTATAAATCATTATTGGGGACAGACCTTGAATGTCACCACAACACGTATACTTTCGGCGATGCCACCTTTGGCGACATTCAATTTTTTGGTGATGGAGGCTATTGTCCGTCACCAATGCTCATATGAAATGGTGACGATCACTATTCGTCACTATAAATCATTATTGGTGATGGACCTTGAATGTCACCACAACACCTATACTTTCGGTGACGCCACCTTTGGTGACGTTCAGTTTTGGTGACGAAGGCTCTTTTGACCCTCACCAATGAGCTTATGGTGACCATTTTCGCCCCTCCCCAAAGTGATTTTTTCTTGTAGTGTGGGCTTGGAAGAAATTGGAATGAGAACAACTTCGACACTTGAAGCTGTTGGAATGAATGACTTATCATCTGGATGGTTCAAAGACTTGAAAGTATCACTCTTTTCTTGCAATTCATTCCTTTGAAGTTGCGACTCGAGTTGAAGAAACTCAATGGTTTCATGTGTTTGTTGTAGATGCTGTGAAAGATCAGCAAGAGTTTCTTTGCTGACTTGCACCATGTTGTCATCACTTGAGATGATCAAACTTTGAAGAATGTTTAACAACTGAATATGTTGTGCCATCTGAACTTTCTCACTTGAAATCAAGCTCTCTTGTCGGAGATGTCATGCTTTGAACTATTTTACTTGATTTTGGTACTTAAAGGACATGCTCGCTTGCTACGTGTCTTGAATGGCACACTCGCTTGATTTGTTGCTTATTGCACTTTCTTGGAACACTTGCTAGAATTGTAGAATTTTCTTGCTTAAACTCTAGGATTCACGCTCGCTTGATGACAATCGCGTTTGCTTGAATGCTCACTTGACTTACTTGATGACTTCACGCTCACTTGAATGAATAGCCACGCTTGCTTGATGTCAATCTCAACTTGCTTGATTATTTTAACTTGTTTGGTTGCTGCAAGCAACTACACGTTGGCTCGCTTGATGGTTTTATCTTTTTACTGACTTGATGCAAATTGCTTGAATAAATACTCACACTAACTTGCAAGAGATGTGAACTAGTTGCTTGTTTGATTTTAGAGTTAAAAACTCGTGCATTCACTTGATTTTTCTTAAAATAAGGGTGTTGAACACTGTCGAAAATGCACCCAAGAAAACTTACAATGATTTTAATGATTCACTTAAAACAATGAATGCACTTGTCCTCTTAAAAATTCATTAACAATGAATTTTTAATGACTCACTTAAAACAATGAATTTTATTACAAGTTCTTAAATGTATTTGCAAGAACGCTGATGTAGACTTTTCTTTGAAATGCTGGAGTGTCCAGATTCATGAACTTGATTGTATTGAGTGATTTTTCTTGTTGAAGTAGAATGTTGATGTTGAAAACTTTGATTATTTTTTGTAGTGACGAAAATGCATGTGTTGAGTTTAATTATCCTTCCTTGTAGCTACTTCGTTACAGGTGTTGTGCTTGCTGGCATTGAATTTTATGTTTGCATGAAATGAGATCATTTATGTGTCAAAACTAGACATAGTTCATAAGCAACAGCATGAAGCAATAAAAATACTCATCATCACAAACACACATGGTGTACCTAAGATCCCCTTATTCAATTTCGGGCAGATCTAGGACACAATCACCAAAAAATGATATCTTTATTAAATATTGAGTAAATAATAAATTCCACCTTCAAGTAATGAATATGCCAAGCTCACAACCCTTGGAAGCAATTTGTCTTCAAAATCTGGATATTCACCGACTCAATCTCTCTCAAAGAAAAATGGTACTTGGAATCACAACAATGAATTTCCCTTATCACTCCAAATTTACAAAATATGCACCTTATTTCTCCACAAAATTGCTTTGAACATTCAACTTATCACTCCAATAATCTCCTTATTACTTCAAAAAAAAATTACAAAGAAACAATTCCCTCACACCTTATTACTCCACAAATATTAAAAAATCCTTATTACTCCAAAAAAACATTACATAAAAAAATATATATACTTTATCTCTCAACTACAAATCAACTCTCAAATCATTCAAAGCCACGTCATTATGCTAATTCAGAAAATATGATCGGTGCATTTGGATTCAAACAATTAATGCCTATCAATTCTTAAACGTTGGAGCTCATCACTGGACACAAAAGTGATATGTACTTCCGCTTGTTTGAGGCACGAGAGAAATGATCTCTTCATTGTAATCTTGCACTCATTCCACCTCAAACTTACCAAGCTGAATGCATATACACTCCTCCTCTTGCTGCCTTTGGCTCTTCTCCAACTGCTGCAGGAGGCGTTGGTTATGCTTTCACCTACTGAAAACTATACACGTCCCATTTGTCTGTGATTTTTGTTGTATATGCATACTCTGATACTGTTCAACTACGTTTTTGGAATCCTCGCTTTTGAACGATGGAGATAATCGCAATTGGTCTCTATCAGCAAAATCTGATAGCTTTTGATTTTGAAATATAAAATTCTTCTTTCTTCCACTCCACCCAGGAAAGTGGTTGTGTGAATTTTTCGACCGATATGAAAATTCGTTTAAGCGAAATACTAAAGAAAGAAAGACTGAAAGAAATGTCATTCCATATGAACATAGAAACCCCATAGACCGATAAATAATAAACTATTGAATCTCGACGGTCATTGACCAGCCTAGAGTTTCAAGAACTGTTCAAGATATCCTGCTCTTTAAGTCCTTGACGGACTCCAATATCGCCCAGGTGGAACCTCCACTGCATATTCAATATTCACTCGTCTTCTGTCTACGACATGACACTAATTTTCCAAATTTCTTCAGAAAAATCTCCATTAAAGCTCCACGAAAGTCCTTTTATTTGGAGTGGATGCTTCTTTGCAAGAATCTTGGAGTTGATTCCATTGTTAAACTAAAGGAAAATTGAAACCAATCAATCTAGCTTTGCTGATTTGGAGGAGGCTCTTTGGCACCGATGGCAGATAAGATGGAGTGGAAATCAAATTCTCTGATACCACCTGGGTATCAAATGGACTAGTTTTTGGGAACTGCTACGAGCCATGGATTCAAAATCTCCATATGGCCATTCACACAACATATAAAAACCAGTCCCAAATGTGCTAGATATGAAAGGAAGCACAACAAGCCATCGTGCACAAAAAAATTCACACCTAACAAGATCTTCCAAAACTTTTTAAAAAGAAAAACACATGCAAACAAAAATTGAAGAAATGGCTTACGGCTCTATCGATGGGTTTCAGCCCTTCTGTAGATGTTTCTGCTTCAAATATTTAATGAAACTTAGTCACAGTTCTAGATGAAATCATGTCCTTTTAATCAAATTCTAGATGAAGGGGTTTCGGCCTCAAGCCTTCTACAGATTCCTTTCACGTCACTCTCCAACAGGGTTGTCACTTCTATGCATATCCTACATGTCACAGTCACGATTTGAGGCTGGACAGATGCATAGAGGCTCCCATGCAGTGAATCTCCAATCCGCACCAAAAAAAACACACCACACTCATACCGACGATGCTCGGCTCTCTCCACCAGCTCCACGCACAAGAAAATAAAATAGTGGATTGATTATGTATCTACAAGCTCAATGTTGCGGCCATATCCCAACAAGGTTGTGCAACTTTTCAGATTTGGGTCTTTAACATTGACATTCAAGGACATAGTAAAAATTGGAGAATCAATAGCGTGGAAACCTTCTTTGAGGACAATAATGATCGTGTGCGTACCAGAGATTTCATCGGCTACTCCTGCAAACCTCTCCAGGAAATGATGCCGCTTTATAAGTGGTGACAACTGATCCATTGTGGAGCGTTGCGCCCCATTTCAGAAGCTTTCGGTCCAACAATTTTAATACAAAATTACTCGTGTCATATGCCCGAAGAACAAACCATGTAGCTCTGATACCACATGTAGAAAATGAAATTAACTCAAACAGATTACAGAAAACACACATAAAATTTAGACACAAAATATTGGCGGAAAAGAGGCTTCAGCCTCATGGTATTCTCATCATTCTCTCTTATTAAAAGAATTTAGTTTACAATTTAAATAGATGAGAGACAATGTCTTAAGATAGTCTGTGCTATCTTAGACTCCTTTGGTTGAGATAATTTCTCACCAAACACCCACCAAGATAGGAGTTACTAAACTAACTCCAATCTCTGAGGAACAACCCAAGAGTTAAGCATATATTCCTAACTTGGAATATTTAATTAATTAATTTATTATTTTGGATTTATTATTGTTTTGTGAGAGAGGCTAACATGAATTTTTCTTACATTCAAATTAAAATAATAATAATAATAAAAACAAAAATGCAATGTTGTTAGATCTCGATTTGATCAAATAATCATATTTCCTTTATTTCCTTTATTTTGATTAGTTGTTAGATCTCGATTTGATCAAAAAATCGTATTTCCTTTATTTTGATTAATATTGAATATGCCCATTATTTTGGTATAAATATATAATAGGTTTTTCTCCACTACTTATGACCAATTTTTATCCCTTTTGATATTTTCTCGTCTTTTTCATTCCATTTGTTTTATCCCCTATGATATTTTATGATTTTTTCTCATCTTTTTCATTCCATTTGTTTGATATTTTATGATTTTTTCACATTTTTTTCATTCCATTTGTTTTATATCCTATAATAGTTTCTCATATTTTTCATTTTATTTGAGAGAAAACATTTGATCTCTTTTTGATATTTTCTCATCTTTTTCATATAATTTGTTTTATCTCCTATGATATTTTTATTTTTTCATTCTATTGGTTTTATCTCTTATAATATTTTTCTCATTTTTTTCTTTCCATTTTTATTTTTATTTATTTTTAATTTCATTTGTTTTATTCTTTTATAATATTTTTCTCATTTTTTTCTTTCCATTTGAGAGAAAACAAACCATTCAAGCATCACAATCATTGCTTTAAACTAAAAGTAAAGGACATGGAAGAGGTGAGAAGGATAAGTCTTTTTGATTTCAATAAATTATTGAATTGTATTATTCAATTTAATGGGCATGAGTTGATTTATTTAGATCCATTGTTGATTTTTTGGGTAGTTGTGGGAGGTATTTCCTAGTTATACAAGTTAAAAGAAAGAAAAAGTAAATTTTAAATAGAAAGAAAGAAAAATTAAATTTTAAAATAGAAAAAAAAATTAATTTAATTTGCAAAGAGACGTGCCTCTTGGGTACCCTAAAATCACTATAAAACGACACTTGAACTCAAATTTATGAGTTGAATTTTTGAGAAAATTAATGTTTGACCTATTGAATTTTCTAAGTGTAATTACTTAATGATGTTATGGACTCTATTAAAGTAATATCATATATCATTGGAATTAATTATGAGTTGTAGAAAATTGTGCTTATCTAATTAGAACTAGAGAGTCAACATGGTATCTAAGCTTGGTGGAGAAGGGCCTCAACTGAGTGTTAAATTTTTGGGGCTGTTAGAATCTTTGTGTAACATAAATATTTTTATTCCTACCTAAATTTATGCAAAGAATTACATAGATTATGGTGGAAAGTAACTCCTCGTAAATGTGTTTAACTACCAAAATATAAAGAACCTAGTGCATACTTACTTTTTACTTCTACCTAAATTTATGCAAAGAATCACATAAATTATGGAGGAACAATTTATCAATTTCAAATGGGTGGATTATAGCGTAATTCCAATGTAGTAAAATACAAATTTTGATGCGAGGAGAGATTTAACATCATAACGTTAATGAGTAAATGGTTAGAGAGTACGTTCGGGGTGAATAGCGACATAGATCTACTAGTGTTCATAAAAAATTAACTTAGGATATCTAAAGGGAACCTCAGAGGATTCTCCTAGGATTGTACATAAAATCACTAAGAGTGATTTATGTTTGAGAGCAAGAAGTTGTACATAAATACAAAACCATGCTAGATGACTAGAAGAACTTCTAGGTTATAGGGAGCATACAATCATGTAGAATGGAAGTATGCAACCTATTGGAGATCCAAAGGGTCTCTCAGGATGATGAGGAGAAATATTATCCCAAGGATATGGGTTTTATACCTGTGGAAAATACTTTAGATCATCCGGAAGACCCAAAAGGGCCCATTGAACCAATGGACCCACTTAGGGTCATTGTTTTAGAATCCAGGAAAATGTCAACATGGCTTTGAAGCACATTGCAGGATGCAGAGGGGCATGCAACTACTCATGGCACTTTAAATGAAAGAAAAAAATCCTAAGAGTACTAAGGATATGCAGCACTGATGAGTCACATCATTGATTTCAAGCCATCCAACTGTAAGGAGACAACAAGCCAACAATTTTGGAAGGATGCCATGATGGAGGAATATTAGTCCATCATGAAGAATGATGCATTTGAAATTGTGCTGAGTCATGAGGGGAATTCAGTGGTGAATTCAAGTGAATCTACAAGATCAACCATATAATATATGTCAACGAAGAGAAGCACAAAGCAAGATTCATGGCAAGAGGGTTATCCCAAAAAGACGGAGAGGACTATGAAGAGACATTTTCTCCAGTTGCTAGATACACTTCTATTAGAACTATTATTTCTATTGCTTTTATTATGGGTTGGAAATTACATTAGATGGATGTGAAATCCACTTTCCTTAATGGAGTCATTGAGGAAGAAGTGTACATAGATAAGCCTCGGGGCTCTTAGGTACATGAGAAGGAGTACCGTGTCTACAGACTGAAGAAGAATTTTCAAGGACTCAAGTAGGCACCTCAAGATTGGTATTCTCAAATTGATGGAAAATTGATGAGTCTTGTTTCACCAAGAGTGACGTTGATCCCAATATTTACTACAAGGTTTTTAAATTTGAGCCGATGATTTTATCGTTATACATTGATGACTTGTTTTTTATAAGAGCATAAAATATCATTGATTGGTGTAAGAGGGAGTTGACCATTGATTTCGAGTTGGAGGATCTATTTTTTATGCATTACTTCCCGGGATTAGAAGTGTAGTAGAATTTGGGTGAGATCTTCCTTGGTTAAGGGAAGTATATTATTATGATCCTTCATACATTTGGGATGATGCACTGTAAGTCCAAGGCCACTCCCATGGTGAAAAATATGAAGAAGATGATAGGCTTTGACTTAGATTTGGTGGATCCCTCTATGTATTGATACTTGATCATATCCTTGATGTATCTGGTTAATAAAAAACTTGATATTTGCTTTGCAATGAACACTCTGAGTCAGTTCATAGTGGAACCTAGGCATGCACATTGGATTCAAGAAAAACATGTGTTGAGATATATATGTGGTATAGTCAGTTATTGATTGAGATATGTCTCAAATGGTGAATTAATCTTGTAGGGATACATAGATTTTGATTGGGTAGGTAGTGTCAATTATAGGAAGAGAAAATTAGGATGTTTCTACAGTTTGGGTTTTGCTATGATATCTTGGATGAGCAGGAAGAATATATCTACCACACTTAGCACTATAGAGGCTAAGTACATTGCAATTAGTTTCATGAGTTGTGAGGTAGTGTGGCTTTATAAGCAGGATTTTTTGGTCAGGTTATCGAGATGACCATGATACATTGTGACAATCAAAGCTATGTGAAAATTTCAGAGAATCCAATTTTCCATGATAGGATGAAACATATTGAGATCAAGTACCAATACATATGAGACATGGTGTAGAAGGGAGCAATGAGACTCCTATACATTTCTATGGATGAGTAGGTTACTGACATTCTCACAAATCCTCTGTCCCAAATGAAGTTTTTATACTTCAGGGACAAGCTTGGAGTGTTTGAGAATACCTTCCTCATTGAGAGGGAGTGCTTATATTGTAGCATTAGGGATGGAATTCTCCATATGATAAGGGTATTAACTAGGTTCCATGTAATTTGTCTAAGGAGAGTGGCCCAGATAGCACCGGGGCCTAGGGTGCTCCCACCTTCAGAAGGTTTTGACCATATTTCCAAGGGTTACTTGGCTACTGGGTAGAGTGAGTGCCTAAAAACATCAAGAAAATATTTTTACCATTCAAGTGATATGTGAAAACATGGGAGAATGGTAAACGGGCCTAGGGTTTCACCATTTGTCATGGAGAATTGACCTGGTTACAAGTGTCGACTTGGTTAGTTGGTGACCTAGGACTAGTTTTATTTTTTTACCTTGGTCAGGGGGTACCTCACTGTATCGCTAAAGGGTATTTAGCTAGTGGGTGACTTATTACTTTTCATGATAATGATGTAGGATTTTTTCCACATGGTTTTGGAATGGAACATGGAGAATATAGATACATTAACATAATGGGTTCATTCTTTTTTTTTGGGATCCAGGACAAAATTTTCAGCTAAGTGGACATATTGAGGAAATCAACATGAATACTTCCCTAACTAAGTGGGATTGTTTATTTTTTGGGTAGCTACAGAAGGTAACCCCCAACTACATAAGTTAAAATAAAGAAAAATTAATTTATCAATTAGAAGAAAGAAAATTTAATTTAGTTTTAAATTTAATTTACAAAGATACATGCCTCTTGGAAACCCTAAAATCACTATAAAAAGACACTTGAACTTCTTATTTTCACTCATTCATCCCTCACATTTTTATCTCTCTTTCACAGGTGGGAAGTAATCTACGGAAGAGGTTGAAGTTTCTAAGGAGTCAAATTTCTAAAACAATCAATGTTTGACTAGTTGAATTTCTTGAATGTAATTACTTAATGATGTTTTGGAGTGTGTTAAAGTAATATCGTATATCATTGGAAGTAATTATCAGTTGCATAAAATTTGTATTATTTAATTAGCACTAGAAAATAAACACTATTTTAATTCTTTTTTTTTGTAATCCATTTATCTATGCTTTAGTTGTAACCACTAGGGTTATCATTCTTGCTAACCTTTGCTATAGAAAACAAACAATAAAATGGTGACTCCACTAGAGGTCTGATCCATTTTTTAGATCCTTAGTTGTAGGTATGTGGGTATTACTCTATCCTCCTAGCTAAGGATTTATTTTCTAGATTTTTTGGTGTAGTTAGGTGCCTTTTACCATTTTCTCTGTGTATCAAAATTATAGGTGATGGAAACCAATCCAGATAGACCTAGGTTTTGGCACTTAGATCATCGATAAACCACAAACTCATATTCAAATTTAGGGGGTCATAAGTGCATTGGATTAATGGAAACAATGAGGTAATAATTCCATTAGATCAACAGAAATATCCATATCAACTTTTGTATTTTGAACATAGATTTCTGGGTACTTATTTTCATTTGCTCTAGAACTAAAAGTTTTAGTTTTTTAGGACTTTTTGTAGATTTTAAACTTTTTTTAGTTCTATTCAGATTCTTTCAAATAATGCTTTAGCAAATACGATTTTTTCTTCCATATATAAAAGGATGGGAAACAAAACCACTATGGTTTTAGGTTGATTTCCACTAATTAAACATGCTATAATGTTTGATATTTATATGCCATTGTAGTCCCTAGATTAGAAATATAGGTGTTTGAAAATCCATAAAACATGCTCCCATAATTATTTCTTGGACAAGTAAAGGCTAATTAAGTTTTCATCCTAGGAATAGGCCCATTTTTAATGATAGATAGTCATTCATTTTAGAAAAGTGAAAGGTTAAAAACAAACAAAATAAATTCATAGCTTTCCTAGTACCTTGTTTTCCTAGTTAGCTCCCTTTTTTTAACTCTTTGATTTCTTGTAAGCTTGACTTAAAGTAGAATTCTTCTTTATTTTGAAATATAATCTAAAAAGAAATTTCATTTCAAAACTAAATATGGTTTAGAATAATGGAATAACCATTTAATTTCATCTTTTCATTATAACTTTATTTTTAGTAAGATTTCATTTTTAAGTATCATTTACTTTTTACTTTCTTGCAAGTTCATTTAAAGTTGTTCATATCAATTGTGAATTTGCCACACCATTAAAATTTATTCTTGGATTATGACACTAGGCTCAACCTTTAAATAGCTATTTGAATCATAATGAAAAGAAAGGAGAGGCTTAGTTTTCTTCAAGTTGCACTACAATCTGAAGTTGATTATTTTCCAAGGGAATCTACTGAGAAGCTATGGATTTATCTAGTTGAAATATAGACATGTACTGTAGATGCTCTTTCTTATGTTATAACATGTTTACAAAATTCATGGGACAAAGTCACATAATTGGTATTGTATATGATAAGGAGACAAAATTTCGCATTATAGACCACTCTAAACCAATCTAGTTTCACAATGTTGGGTTTATTTAGGACTATTCATCTTCGCCTACTCCACTTCCACATCAAGTTTTTAAATGCCAACATTATTATCAAGTTGGCCACATGAAATATTAGTAATTTGATCCTCACCCTTGTGATTATTGTGGAAAAAAAAAGTCATCGCCCAAACAAATATTTGAGAATTAAGACTCTTGCAAGAGAAAATATTCACCTTGGATGGATCGCGTCTTGGGAATTATCTTTCATAACCAAGAATATATATTGGTCATACTAGAGAATTTGTATTGACATGTCTTACAATGGATATATTTTCATCTTCTCAGCTTGTATTTTACAAGGGGGGAATTGTTAGTTAGTTATTACTTTTGAAGTCATAGTGAGCGAGCTCAGGCCACAATGGGAACTAGAGCTAACAACTAGAGCCTAGAGCTAGAGTTAGCCATAGGCATACTAAAAAATATAGCTAAATATAGACACATGTTACAAGATAATTATTTGGTTTGTGATATTCCTTAAACCACCAAAATCAAAGATCAAAACCAATCATTCGTTATTATTTACCTTCTTATTTTAGCTCTGTTCTTCATATCACCTTTAGATTGGTTGGGGGAATGTTGGAAATATAAATTTTATGGGTAATGTAAATTTATAATATTCACTTGTGTGGAAGGTGAGAATCCACAAGTCAAGTTGAAAATCCACGAGAATTCCAAGAGACTTCTTAGAAGATGAAACCAAGGGTCTCAATATGATGTATTAATGTGTATCATATGAATGAGAAATGTATCTCAAGATTATCTATATCCTTTAATTTTTTTGTATGTTCTAAAGAAAAAAAATAAATCATTTTATATTATTCTTGATTAATTTATTTTTATTCTTGAGTGAACATATAACAAACACTAACTCCATTTATTTTATTTTTTAGATTTTAAGGCTGAAAAAGTAATCCTAAAGATTAGGGATGAAAAAAGTAAAATAATAAAAGGAGATAAATCATGTGTATGGACAAATAAAAGAATGGGTATGATAACCATTATGAATCAAACAAAAAAAAAATATTTTAATATAAATGAAGATTACTTATGACAATATTATTGATGGGCACCCAAATTAGCATCCTTTTAGCATCCATTCACCAAATTTTTGATAAATTTTTCCCATCCTCATACCATATTATAACCTATTTTTCTCACGAGAATGTGTTTTTGACCAAGATACAATATTTCTCTTATTAAGACACTTTTAGTGTTTTTTCTTATGCATTAAGGAAATAATCCACCTTTTATGCTAACTAATAAGGAAAGCATGATAAATACTATAGATAGCCTCATAATAGGTACCCCTGGAGGTGTTTGTGAAGGATAAAGGAGTCAATATTGGAACTCCTTTATGCTTTTGTAACACCTTTGTGTTTCTACCACACCATTAGTTCACCTCCAAGATATCAGTGTTGCAACACCCTTATGTTGTTGCAACACCATGACCAATGTTACACAAAAAAAAAAAAAAACGATGTTGCAACATAACCAAAGAAATGCTACTGCAACACCCTATGTTGTAACATGTCTCAATTCCTATTGCTACATTAGACTCACCATCAAAAGTGAACACTACAAATCCATTTACAGTTGTTACAGTTCAATGTAGTTCAACCACCAAATGCACTGATGTCACTCAATGGTTACCCAACAAGAGAATTAACAACTTGTTGTCTCATGGTATTTCAGTTGTAAAGAAGAGGGATCGACCTAAGAATATAATATTTTCATGGTTTTCCCCTGATTCCTCAACTAAGAAAATGAGGCATTTTATAAATACCCTTGCTTTACTCAATCCAGGAAAGAAGAAAAGAGGAGAGGATGTTTCTAAGATTTTACTTTGATTTTCATTAGTAGAAAAGTTAATTATTTTTATTCCTTTTAATTTCTTGCGAATGTGATGTGCTGATCATATAATAATTATGCTATAATTTTAGTGAATAATTCTCATAAGGAAGTAGGTCCCCTCAGTCAAATATGTGCTATGTTTTATCTAGAATAGATTATCCTTTCATTTACATATTATTTAATTTAGTAATATATCCTATTTCCTAAATTATTTATGATGTTGCAACTCATTTATGTATTTTTTGCAACTCAATGGCGTTGACTATGTTTTCCAATTAAATAATTTTGTTGCAACTATAACTCTCCCTCCCACCCCCTTAAAGTTCCCAAGCCTAGTGGAAGGTGTTATTTTTTCCTAACCTGAAATCCATGGTACATTAT
>CM076577.1:1036534368-1036613028 GCA_034641835.2 Pinus albicaulis | reverse complement strand
CGTGTGGACACTCATTCAAAAGTTGCGAGAAGATCCTAGTATTTTTTCGAGAAGCTCTTGACTAGTTGAATGTGACAAAGTTTATACTAATTCAGAGATGTTTTATGTCTTGCTAAAGTTAACTAAAACAAAGGAGCTATTACTGAATTGCCTTCTCCTTTAGAGGACACTGGACTTTTCAAAAAATTTCTGATGAAGAAAAAGAAATTACACTGGATGGCCTTAAATCTGATATTCAAAAGTTTGTGGCAGAATGTTTGGTTTGTTAGCAAAATAAAGTGGAGACAATTAAGACCCCGGGACTTCTACAACCTTTATCCATTTCAAGTCAACGTTGGGAGGAGATTTCAATGGATTTTATCACAAGTTTACCGAAGTCCGAAGGAAAGAATGTCATCATGGTGGTAGTTGATAGACTTACCAAGTATGCACACTTTTGTGCATTATCTCATCCATTTAAAGCAAGTACATTTGCTACTACATTTGTGGACAGAATTCAAAAGCTACATGGAAGCCCAAGGGTTATTGTGAGCGACAGAGATCCCATTTTTACGGAAAATTTTTGGACGGAGTTATTTTCTTGTTTGGGTACTCAATTAGCTCATAGCTCATCTTATCATCCTCAATCTGATGGTCAAACTGAGATAGTAAATAAATGTTTGGAAGGATATCGTCGTTGTTTTGTATCTGATAAACAAACACAATGGGTCAAGTGGTTACCTCTCGCTGAATGGTGGTATAACACTTCCTTCCATACTGCAGCAAAAATGACCCCATTTATGGCACTTTATGGATATCATCCACCATCGATCACATCATCTTTAAGGGAAAATTCGAAGGTTCAAGCAGTGGAAGATCACGTCGAGCATCAGCAAGAAGTTCTCCAACTCTTAAAGGATAACCTGAATTTGGCACAAAATCGAATGAAACAACAGGCAGATCAACATCGCAGCGAGAGAAGTTTTGGTATAGGAGATTGGGTATTTTTACGGCTACAACCATATAAACAAATGTCCCTCAAGCAAGCTAAGAAGGATAATAAATTATCGCGAAAGTACTATGGTCCTTACAAGGTGTTGCAAAAGATTGGTACTATGGCATACAAATTGGAGCTTCCTGCTTCTTCGCGAGTACATCCAGTTTTCCATGTTTCGTGCTTAAAGAAGGTTATAGGTGAAAATATTCCAGTTCAAACAATATTGCCAGAACTTGATGAGGAAGGAAAAATCATATTGGAACCGAAAGCGGTCACGGAAACAAGAACTCGACAACTACGGAATCGATCAATTTCAGAGTATCTCATCAAGTGGAAGAACTTACCCACTGAAAATTCTACATGGGAGGATGAGAATTTTATACAGAAGCACCCAGAGCTACTCAAGCATTGAGGACAACACTTTTTTGAAGGAGAGGGGCATGTTAGGTCCCTATATTACTAGTATAGTCCCTTGTTTTTGTTAGTGTAACCCCCTTATTGTTATTATTGTACCCTTGTAACCCCCATATTGTTATTATTGTGCCCTTACATTATTATTGTTAGGTCGGCTAGGATTACATTGTGGCCCCACTAGGATTATATTATGGCCCCATGGACTCCCATATATAGAAGGAGGTTTTGTTCATTTGTATCATCCAAGAATTGTTCATTCATGTAATGTATTGGAGGTTGCCCCCTCGAAGTGGCTCATTTCTAAGGCGTGAATATCTCTTTTCTTCTCTCTTTAGAAGGTGAGTTTACCTGACATTATGGAAATGGGGTTACGAAATTCCTACTTTCCAAAATCTTAGTGGAATGAGCTCTGGATAGCACCATCGCGTTCATCTCTTCAAGAGATTTATGACAATATAAATTTTATCAAAATTCAACACCATTACACATTAGCCATCAGTATTTTTTTACATGTTAGTGATGACTATATCTACAGCTGAGTTTTCTAGAAACTGATTTCCTTATGTCAATATGTCATCTAAAAAACCCTCATAAAACTTTTTTCGCCTTTCTACTTTTCAGTCCACCCATGTCAAAATCAAAACCTCATTATCACTATCCTATCTAGCTTCAGCCCTATTTGTCTGCCCATCAGCTCCAAAAGGAAAAGTCCAAGTCTATTTCAAAATCCTCCCCTATGTTAGGAAGTGGCGCTTTAAGACATTTTACCCTTGGCGATCATCAAAAAGCCAAAAAGCCTCCATCTGCTACAGACCAATCATGACCAACCTCCTACTCTGAAAATCAAGTTGACAAACAGATCTAAGTCGCGCCACTCACACCCCCTAGGTCTCAGCACTGCATGAACCACAGTCTCAAGCTGATTAGTAGGTGTTTCACAGTGTTTTTTATGGATTCTACAAAGACAGGAAATATAACTTCATCTCAGGAGTAAATGCTTGAATCTACAGTTAGAGGAACAGCTGCTTCTAAATGTATCATGAGCCTGAGATATATCTGCAAAACAGAAAGTCACTCATCAAGACCTTGCAGTTTTCCTTCCAGCATGAAAATCACAGTAAGAAAAGGACACCACTGTCTCAGCAAACTGGTAAATTGTCATGGCCCAGAACCTCCTTCATTTACAAGCAGAGGGTTAGGGTGCCTCCTTCATCTACAAGCAGAGGGCGCTGGCCAGTATTGACTTAAAGGATTGCAAAAGCCCAGGTCTGCCTTTTACTGAACAGTGAAACAACAACGCCAGGTTTTCTGAGCGAGTGATGATCATAACAGGGATAGAGCCTGAAATATGCAAGTTCAAAGGAAAACAGAGTTTGGTCTGATAAAGGAGGTCATTTGAAGTTTTCAAATTATGTGAATTGTTAAACTTTAGAAAGGCAGGTCATTAGTAAAATTCCAATCATAAGCAGCCTGCTTGTCCACAAGATCAAATTGAAGAGGCGCTGACAAAACATGTCATTACACAGGCAGAAGGAAAGGTGTTTTGTTTTTCAAAAGGCACTGACCTCCATAGTCACAGAGACTATCCTTCAAATAATTTGTCATGAGATGACCAAAACAAATGATGACATTTCAGTCACCCTCAGAGTAGTACAGTGAGACAATGACATTTTGACTAGGGTTTTTCTGAAGCATAGTGGTGATTGCAAGCAGAGGTGACAGTATTGATGTTCTTTTTAAAGTTGGTTGCTTACCATCATAATCCAAGCAAATCCTTGTCATGCAGCATTATCAAATAATCTCCAGATACTTTGTTCAGTGAAAGGCCTCCTCCATTTAGGAGCAGATGGCCAAAGCATTGCATATTGTTGAAAACTGATTTGGTCAAAAGGTGTAGTGGAAGGATACAAAGGAAGTAAATAGAAGACTGTACACAGGTGAAAGATGGTGTTTATATTTCAAAATGCATTACACATAGGAAAATGTCTTTCAAGAAATACATCATGATGAACAGGAAACAATATGAATATGTATGCATTGATACCAAAAAGGGCAGTTTTCTTAGGGGAAGAGGCCACACAGTCACCTCACTGTCACATGCCAAGAAGTTTAAAGGGAACTCCTTTTGAGTAAACAGAGAAATATAGTGAGAAAGCATGCAACCCAAAAGATGGCACTTACAGTCCAGGGAGAAGCTCATAAATCACCTGGAAGCAGCAATTATCAAACAAATTGGTAAAAGACAGACCATCTCCTTTTAAAAAATGACAAAATGGCTTTCAAAGTTCTTCAACAGACCTTGTGTGGTTTTCTCTTTTAAAATATCACCAAGAAAGTAAAACAGTGAAAAGAGGTGAGCTATGGAATTATTGTATTACAAAAAGGTCAATACACTGGTCAAAGCAAAATGATAGCTGTGTATCAAAGAACCCTGTTTTTCTTGTTTCACAAGCTTATCTTTTCAGATATATACCCAGGATGGACATGGTGAATAGGCATACCAGTCATGAATAGACAAAGAAGTGGTTTTGATAGATTATCAGTGTTTTGGGAGTTTGAAACAAATGCAGCTTTCTCATTATTCAAAAAGGGCAGATATATCATAGGTAATGTACCTACAGGCAGGAAATTATTTTGGAAAAAAAGAGGCGCCTTCCTGAAATCAAAAAACCATAACCAAATCCAAATTAAGTCAGTAATCTGGACGCCTGCATTAGAGAAAAGGTTGAGACAGCTGTTAAAAAAAAACTGAGACTGTCAAAACAGGTTTACAAAACCATGTCCTCTCAGAAACAAGTCAGAACTCAGGTTTCCTCTTGACAGTTTTAAAAGAAGGGTTACTTTGCCTCATAAATATCACCAGCATCGTTAGAAACAGTGGCAGAAATTGTGAAGATATGGAAATATTTTTCAAAGTTTCAAGTTCGATGTTAAAGTGTCAAAAGGATCGTGGAAACCTTGCAAAAGCCAAACAAGAATTCCACTTTACCTTTAAAAGACAAAGTGACCGTTAAGAAGTTGAAATGATATATTAAGGAGTGAAGGTCGAGCGTGATTTTTCATTTTCATTTGTCAAACAGAGCTCTGTACCTCACTTGGCATCAAAACAAGGTTTCGGGTCAAATTGCAGTAATTTTCCCTGTCTATAGCCGAGCGACGCGCCTGCCATTTCGCGCGACGCGCCTGGGGGCGAATTTACAAAGGCGTCCCGTGTACGCGCGACGCGCCTGTACAGTTGCGCGACACGCCTGTACACGCCCGACTTCTTGACCCGACAAGCCCGCCCGTTGGTAAATTGCGCGACGCCCTTTCACCACAAAGTGTCGCTCAGTTTCTTTGGCCTCCAACGCGTTTTCAGAAGTAAATACAAAGCTGCTCCAAGCCTCTCCAAGGATCTTCCAACGATTTCAAAGAGGTATTTTGAAATTTTCCTTTGAAATCTTCGAAATTTGCCAAGGTGATAAAGGTGGTTTTTGCATGAGCATATCTGTTGAAACAACATTGTTATCGTTGAAGTTCATAAAAAATAAACCCTGTTTGTTTGGGATTTCCCACTGACCTCTGCCAACACTTCAAATGCCTTTCAAAAAATCTGCCATCTTATCCTATGGACAGAAAACCCTGACTGTGTTTGTTGGCTTTTCATAGACATTTGAGAAACTGGTTTTCCAAAGTGTGGAGGAATTTTCCCAAGGAAGACTAGTATGCTAGTTTAAAAGAAGTCTTTACTGTTGAAGGCAACAGAGCATTGATTACCCTACTCAATCACCGAAAGACAGTATTCTCTGCATACTCTGTGTTGTGTTCTGTTCTTTAAAACCTCACTGCCAAGTGGATTTTCAGAGGTCATAAAGGCTTTCTCCCAAAGATGACTGATATTCCACATTGAAAAGGGTCTTGATTATTGTGAAAAAGGGAATCTCTCACAGCCTTTGCTCAAATATTTTGGAGCTTTTAAAAAAAAACCCTGTTATCTCTGCTTTAAATATGAATCTGACTGTATACTCACATCAAGGTTAAAATTATGAGCATGTTTTTTGTTTAAAAAAGTGACATGCATAGAGAACAGTGAAATTACAGTGGGAGAAAGGGTTATTGGTCAAGAAGAAACTTATAGGTTGAAGCTCCAGAGGAAGG
Organism: Pinus albicaulis; assembly: GCA_034641835.2. Taxonomy (NCBI): domain Eukaryota; kingdom Viridiplantae; phylum Streptophyta; class Pinopsida; order Pinales; family Pinaceae; genus Pinus; species Pinus albicaulis. The sequence goes on along the minus strand of CM076577.1, from coordinate 1,036,607,501 downwards.
TTGTTCACACTACTCATAAAGAGACAGTATTCACTGTATTGTTGGTTGACTGCCTTGTGTTGTTCAAAGCTTATTGACAAGTTGCTATCCATCCAAGCAGAGGTTTTTCTAACATAACCAGAGGGTTACATTCATAAGGATCCATTGATTGTTTTGAAAGGAGAAAACTCACATAACGTCTGCCTAAAAACTTTGGAGTCTTTCAAACTCTGTCATCTTTGCTCAGGACTGTTACAGTGACTGCTTAAATAGCACTAAGGGTTGATTTCACATATGCAAGTTAGTTCAATGTTGGCACACTTATACAGGGCAGAGTTTTTAATGATTGCAAAATTTACTATGGAAAGGAGTAAGAGGTATTGAGTGACATCTTAAAACTCACAAGAAAAGGGTGATCAAAGCACTTCTCACAGCAAACCCCTTCTAGCAGTCTGCCCTTCTTTTCACTATATTCTATCATATTGAAAAATTGTTTACTGAGATATTTTCAAGGTGTAGGGCCACTTTCTGAAGAGCAAGGTTTTAATGATTGGATTTTACCTTGGAGACATAGATACAGGTGTGTTGATTGGCCTCTAACAAATTCACAAGGAAAAGTGATTTCTCAACACTGTGCACATGAAATTTACACAGCAGTCTGTCTCCTCTTTGCTATATGGTACCCTATTGAGAATTTTGCCTGGCTGAGGTACATTCAAAGGTAGAAGGCTGGTTTTTAAGGAGAGCAGAGGTTGTATATTCAAAGAAACATCGTTGCAAACCATCCAAATCACATTGTTTATCTGTCTAAGCAGCATATTGACACAGTTTGACTCCAGCAAGGCATTTTACACACAGTGAAGGCAGCTTGCCTCTTCCAAAGCATATTCAGGTCAAAATGCCCCTCCAGGAAAGACAACAAGAGCAGCATGACAGTGGTAAAGATGAGCAGCAGCAGGAAAAAGTTGAGAAGAGTGCTGAACAATAGTAACTCAGTAGTGATAAATAGCAGTTTCAAGAAGTGCCCGGCACGAAAAGAGAAGAAAGGCACATCAACACTCGACATTTTGGCTTTAGCTTTGGAACACATTGCTAAGTACCCCTGAGGATCATGCATGCCAATTTTGGGCCTTTTTCGGAAACTTTTTGTTTTTTTGGCATATTTGGGTTTTTGGTCGAAAACTCATAATTTCGCCATTTCAGTTTGAGGAGTTTTCAAGGGAGGAGGATGATACTGATGGATGCCACAATTCTATGAGCAGGTCACCAGCGATTTTCAGAGCATTTGGAGATCATTCGCCCCCTCAAATTGGCGAAAAACGCCCTCTTTTTGCACATTCTGCCCGCCATATCAGTAGTCTGCTATTTCCTGGTTTTTTACACACAGGTACAGTTTTGGATGACTTCCAGGCCTCAGATTGAGATGATTTTAGTTGCGCCGAAAAGTAGACACAGAGAGATTTCCAACGAGCTATCATAAGCCTCGTTTCGACATCAGGAAGGCTGCCAATTGCCTCCGGCAAGTCAGGGGACCTTTTTCAGACATAAATATGAAGTATTTTTGTAATTTTTGAACCTCAAAAATCTGCTTTTCCCAAATGTGCGTTAAGCTATTTTTATACTTGGGAAATGATGTAAAGTCAATATAATTTCCGTTTTTAGCATTTTTTTAGATATTTTATGGGATATTTTGTGCCTTGGGCTTTGCAAAGCCTCAAGGACAAATTTAGATATTTTGACTTGGCCAATGGGATAGCTAGTTGCTCCATGAGGTTTTCCTCCCTCAAGCCTATTTATTCCATGGGTTTCATTGTAAATAAGAGGCTGAACTTGAGAGAAGAATTAATACATTGGTCATATGAGCTTTGAAGAATACACTTGTGTTATGATTTTTGGACTGCCTCTTGGATGCTTTTGAGGAGTGATGAAGGATTGATGATGGATTCCATGACATGGTAGAATGGTATAGTGTTTCTTGCTATGTTTTTGTCTTCTAGTTTTCATCCATAATACATGCTTCTTGCTGCTATAGATCAGTAGAGATTAGTTTTGAGATATGCCCATGGAGGCACCTCAAAATTCCTGAATCTTCATAGCTTGATGTTTTCTTCTTCCTTAGTTATGCTAAAGAATTCTTAACTGCTCTTTAGTAACTTAAGGATAATGTTTGATAGTTTTATTTACAAGTTCTATGCATGTTGAATAGGATGTATGGTGTGCCCTGCCTACCTATAAGTTGTCCATAGTTCTGTCCATAAAATTTCCTCTTTGACTGATTTGTTGATCATCTTGTTGAACCAAGGAGGCCTAGTCCCGATCTAGCCCTTTGCCTAAAACTATGAAAGCTTGTTTGTCAAAGTGCCCAATGACTTAGAGACTATGTTTAGGTGTTCCGGCGTAGTTTATGAGTTGTTATTTTGTCTTATGTGTTTTCCCCAAAGTCTGATAGCCATTTCCCGAAGTTAGAGGGTCTTATACCTCTATGTATGGCTAGAATGTTTGATTTCTATGTCTTAATTAGCTCATAGTTGCATTTAGCATGATTAATGGCTTGCTATAACATGTTTATGTCTGCTATAAACTAGTTACACTTGAAATCCCTTGTCTTTCACCAACTTGTTGTCCATTTAATCCATTTTGCCCAAAGATCCCTTCTACCGTGAATCAAATCGGCCCTACAGCAGCCTTACATCATTACCTCATAGCTTCCTTGACCTGTTTGACCCCATAGCCCAATTTATCTACATCTTGTTACCCAGTTTATGTCTTTGATCAGTTTTATCCCTCACGAACTTAAAAAACCAAAAAAATCAAAACTCACTTCATAACTAGCCTAATATCAGAACACCATAAGCAAACACACCGACATCTTTTACACATATAGAGAGAGCCCTCTCTGAGTCCAGGAAGGCTAGGTCCTTGGGCTCCAAAGCTTGGTTTGATGTTGTCCAATGTTTGGATGTGATCGGCCAAATCCACGGGACCTAACAGGGTTAGGAGTTCAAAACTTATGAGAATTTAAAGTTTTACCCCTTAAATCCCTACCACATAAGCATGAATTTCCTTATGGAACCCACGTGGCAACCCCGCCTCACCCAAGTGATCCATGTCATCTTTAGGTGCCAACATGCCCTAGAAAATGCCACATCAACAAATCCATTTGGGCCCATAATTCTAGCCCATAGAATGTCATGTGACATTTCCATGTTATAGCATAATTTCAAAAATAAAAAATTTCTTATACAAAGGCACTTATCATGGTCCTATTCCCCGAACCTCTGCAGTAACCCCTAGATACGATGCACCTCCAGACTGGCCCACATCCAGGCCTTCAAACTAACACATATTAAGCATAGCTACAGACTGGCCCACATTCATAACTTTTGAATACCACATATAAAACACTCCCCTAAACTAACCCACATTCAAACCTTTGGAATACCACATATTAAGCACACCTATGGACTAACCCACATCTGGACCTTCAGATCACTTTGCTTGAATCCGACCCCACACTTACTTTTCATTGTGAGGGCCCCACCTTAGATCTTGACAAGTCTACTCCACGTATCCTTTGCATAAGCCAAATACAACCCATATAGGTCTAGCACAATGAATGTGATTCTCCCTCCATTCATCACAATAGTCTGGACCTCCAAACCTTCTCGCACTAATTCAAGTCTGACCTCGAACTACAGGAAATTTATGCCTTATTAAACTAGTTTTTTTTTTCTTAATTTAATTCAAGGAATTAAAGAGCACACCACATGATCTTGTTCCCAACGGAAACATGTCTAATCATATTAATTTTCATCTGTACATCAATTAAATTTAAATCCAAGCGTTAACCATGAATAAAACACATTCATGACAATATAAACCCACTTTCTACTCAGACATTGCAATTAAGCTAAATCCATGGATACTATTCTTTGTAGATTAAATTACAGTAGCACCAGACCTGTCCACACAATTCCTAAAATATTTCCTCATGCTACTTAGCATATCCATCCATAAATGCATGATACTAAACTTTTCCCAAAAAACAAGGACACAATAGGTAATTATACAACAAGGATTCATATTAAATTATAATAAGAACCATACATTCCTTAAACCAATAGACCTATATAATACTTAACACAAAGATCCTATAATAATAATAACAGTTAAACCATGGAAGTTCAAGCACCACAAAAAATCAACTAGAATTTCAATAGGAAACACCAACCATGCAAATAACCCTATAGAATAGGAAGTATATCACCATACACAAAGAGCTTCAAGTCCCTCACATCCTTGAGAAATATAATGAAATTCATCTCATTGCAAACACATATATGAGTATACCTTCCTTCATTAAAAATGTCGATACACACCGAATATTATACACCAATAACATTCAACATTTAAGTGCAACAAGTATACATGTAAACACTTATCTTATTACATTTGAATGACTAGAAATAGAGGGAGGGACTTCAACTCTCCACCCAACCATAGGCTAGTTACAATTATATATTTATTGCAACTGGCCACACCTGAGTTGTATTTAGAGTATAAGGAGGTAATTGCTTAGGAATTCTGTCACCAACAACTAGTCGGAAAATGGTGAGAGGCAGAGTCCATTTCTAAATATCCCCCAACTATAACACCATAGTGACTCTCAAATCAGTAAAACAACAACCACCATGGCTCATCTAAGGCATATAGAGTTTCAACCCAGTTCTAGGAGAAGGATTATATATGTGTAATGGGAGGTTTATCAGATATGTCATCTACTATAGGAGTAAAAGAGTACAATTATCCATGTATTTTATCAGTGAATTTTAACACCGGTCTTTATAGGGCTACACTTAGTGTTTATCATTATTAGCCAGTATCCTAGTGTCTCAGCTTGGCAATCTATTCATAGGCACAAGCACATGACTCAGAAAATTACATGGGATTTATCCCAAGAGTGCAGAGAAAAATATTGGAGAGAGGTTAATATTCTAGGAATATCTACAACCACTTCCAACCAAGCTCTCCTATTCTTCTCAATGTGCCTTTTCACATTACATCCCTCATGTGTGCCCAAATTTCCTCCTGCAAATATCCTCGTCGGGACTACTTCCCAAGGCTTCATGTTGCATGTTTACCCTATGAAAATGATCTATGAGAACACGTATGTAACCTCATCCTCCACTTAAGACGCTCATTCCCTCAATTTAATGTTTTCAAAGTAGTGTCATTAAACCAACAATGAGATAGGTGATGAAATAAAAACAATGGTTTGAGTTTACAAGCAACTCCCCCTCCTCAGTCCTTTAAATCCATGTTCACTTCCTCAGTTAGTAAATGTGTTACATTTCCACATTATTTGTGTGAATTATAATTCATAATAGTATTTACAAGAGGGATTAGTAAAAGGGGTTGTCACAGACCCCAAACTCTTAGAGTTAGAGGAACATCATCATCGATGTTCTATACTCAAAACACACAATTTACAAAATATTTATATGCACAACTCTTTCTACATTTATATTCACATTTTATTAACCAACAACAAAAAACAAGTTTGACACCCTCATCTATTCATCCATTTACAAAGTGGCTTCATTTGTTCCAAAGTTTCTCCACTGCACTTTAACTTGCTCTATTACTCAATTTTGGAGCATGATCTGCCTTCGATCCAAGATGCACAATGGCTCTCGCTAGAATTATTCCCCTGAGTCCACCTACATCACAAACCAATCAACAACATGATTAACATATATATAGTACATAATTTTTAAGTAAAGAGATATGGAAAACATCACATGCCTTCACTGTGGGAAGAAATTCCAATCTGCAGGCCATTGGCCCCACTCTTTTTAGAAATTTAAATGTCCCACAAAATTGTAGTTCCAACTTGGCACAAGGTCTAATCCTTAAGGAAATTTTCCTTGGTCTGATGCAAATATGCACATGATCTCCCACTTGGAATTCATTGTGCATAATTTACTGATATTCATAAATCTTCTGTCTATCTTGATCTATTTTCAATTGTTGTTTAATAAAAATCACTTCTTGTTCCAGCTTCCTCAACATATTAGAATTGATATTCACCCTATTCACTGGATCATTATAGCTGATAGTTGTGTTTCATTTTCTTCCATAAAGAGCCTCAAATGGACTCATCTTTCAATGATTCTTGGTACCCATTGTTGTAACCAAACTATACTATACGTAGAAATTATTCCCATCTCTTTGGTTGATGCATGAAATACATCCTTAACATGTCTTCCAATAATCTATTTACCCTTTCACTCTTCCCATCCATTTGAAGATAGTATGCTATACATAATGTTAATTTTGTCCCAAAACAAGAGAATAATACCTTCCAAAGCTTGGATGTAAACTTAGCATCCATATATGACATGATATTCTTGGGTACACCATGAAATATCACGATTTTTTTAACAAAAATTTGAGCAATGTCACTTGCTTGGTGAGTATATTTAATGGCCACAAAATGATCTACCTTGCTAAAGTTATCTACCAGAACCATTATAGCGTCATGCTGCCTCACTATCCTTGACATCCCAATAATTAAGTCCACTGATATGAATTCCCATTTCCATTAAGGAGTGGGGATTGGCTGTATCAATCCTGTTGGATGTTTACACTCCACCTTTATTTATTGACATTCCAAACACTTAACAATGTACTCAACCACATCCTTTTTCATGTATAGCCAATAAGATGACTTCTTCATGGTTGTTATCATTTTTTGATAGTCTGGATGAATAGAATATGGTATTTTATGAAACTAATCAGATATGAGTTTCTTCAAGTCACCCATACAAGGAATATACCAACTCCCTTTGAACTTAGCAATCCATCCTCTGTGAGGGAGTAGTTCTTGCACAATTTCCCTTATGGATCTTGCTGCAAGCATTCTTTTATATGTTGGTAATGTTCATCTTGTTGTTATGCCTATTTAATATTAATTTCACAACAGCTTACAATTTCTACATGGCCTGCATGTAGCCTTCTAATGAGTGCATCAACTACCTTTTTTTCCTTGCCCTTGATGTATTTGATTTGAAAATAAAACTCTCTAATTAGAGCTAACCATATTTCCCGCCTAGCATTTAACTTATGTTGATCAAATAAATACCTCAACCCTCCATGATCTGACATTAATAAAAAATTTTATTCAAAGGAGTTAACGCCTCCAGATTTCGAGTGCATGGACTATCACTTCCAAGTCTAAATGATGAGTAACATAGTTCTTCTCATGCTCATTCAACTTTCTAGAATTTTAGAATACCACCTGTCCTTCTTGCATAAGGAATCCATCAAGCTCTTCCTTGTAGGAATATATCCACACCAAAAAATCTTTATCTAGGTCTACTATCCTTAGTACCAATGTGTGCATGAGAAAATATTTCAATTTCTCAAAGATGGCTTGATATTCTAGTTTCCATTGGAATTTTATTCCTTTTATTTGTAGCAGTGTGATTAGATGTTCAATCTTGGATAAATTTTTGACGAACCTCTGATAGTAGCCAACCAAATCCATAAAGGATATGAATTTATCAAATTTTTGGGAGTTTTCCATTCCATAATGGCTTTATTATTCTCCTGATCCATTTTTATTCCTTCCTTGGAGACAATATGTCCCAAATATTGTACCTGTGACTGGAAAAATTCACACTTGTTGAGTTTTGCATAGAGATTGTTCTCTCTTAGCACTTGAAATACTGATGCTAAATGTTTTTCATGCTCCTCCTTTCTTTTTGAATAGACCAGGATGCCATCAATAAAAAACCAGTACATTCTTGTCCTAATATGGGCTTAAAACATTATTCATTCAACACATGAATATTGTTGGGGTGTTTGTAAACCGAAATGGAACAACTACAAATTCATAGTTCCCATACCTGGTTCTTAAGTGATATTATGAATATATTCATCCTTGATGCATAATTTATGGTATCCAGAACTTAGTTCAATATTTGAAAAGAATAAAATTCCTCTTATTTGGTCAAACATATCATATTTTAGAAAAAGGATATATGTTCTTGATTGTGGCTTTGTTCAATTTCTTGTCATCAATGCACAACCTTAGAGTGCAATATTTATTATTTATGAACAACATAGGTGCTCCCTTCAGAAATACATTGGGTATAATATATGCCTTGTCCAAAAATACTTTTAACTATAATTTCAACTCTACCAATTCCAGTGTACTCATTCGGTATGGGGCTTTAGATATTGGCATTGATCCCAACAACACCTCGATCAAAAAACAATTTATCTCCTTGGTGGAAGTCTTGGGATTTATTCATGGAAGACATCACTCAAATTTTTGATTATTGGATGTTCTTTACCCTTTTCCTTTTTATCCTCTAAATTGTTGGTCTCTTACACAATGAACAATTTACACCTCTTCCTACTAAACCGCTTCAACTGCAGTGTGGTTATTTTCCTAACCATCACAAACTTTCTTTTTCCTTGCAATGTCATTATTTTTATGTTATCATTGAGGCATTCGATTGAATTGATAAAGAAATTAACCTTTTTCCCGTGCCTTTCCAACCAATCCATGTCGATTAATACATCGTATGAATACAATGGTAGAAAATCCAAGTCAACTATCACAAGAATATTTTCCATTACAATTATAGATGACCTTACCACTTGCCCAACCTGCTTCTTAGCCCCATTGGATATATGAACCAAATGAGAATTTTCATGTGTCGCACTCTTTAATGCACATTTATCTACAACTGATGGACTCACATCACTAAAATTTGATTCAGGGTCAATTAAAATTGAAACAAGTTGGTTATTTACCATACCTTCCATTTCGATCATTGAGGCTTGATGATCTTCCTATCTGTTTCCCAAGATTTCATAGATGCATGGTATGCTGCGAGATACATACTTTTTTTTTACACCTCTTATATTTTGTACAGTCTTGGATGATTCCTTTGTAGTTGAGAACAATCCTTCCATAAGTGATCTTCTCAACATTTCCAACATTATATGGGTTTTCTCCTAGACTCATATGTTTACTTTCTTGCAAAATTTAAGAATTGGTATTGATTAGAAAAAATGGGCTTGTCTTGGAACTCACTTCTTGCATAAGTGGTAAATCTCACACTTCTACCTTGTTGGCACTTGTAGTTTTCTTCCCCTTTCTTTAAATCTAGGATTTCCCCTTGCTTTCTAATCAACCTTATACCTTGTGCTTGGATTCCTCGTAGCAGTACTTCATTTTACTAATAGCATCCTCTACAATTTGGGGCTCATCAAACTTTATCATATCCCCAAATTATTGTGTTAACCCACTGAGATACCTATGAATATTTGTTTCTCATCCTTGAGGGAGGGCACATACCTCAATAACTCAAAGAATTTAGTTGTAGATTCATCAGCTGATAACTGCCCTAGATTGAGTTCATAAAACTCTTTGCCCTTGTTTTCATAGTACCTATCAAACATATGCTTCTCCCAACAAGTTTTTCTAATTTCTCTCTATATATTGATTTTTGTGAACATTTTTTTATAATGGAAGTAGAATTGGGTAAAATTCTCCTTTGGTGTTACAAGGAAAGATGAAATATTACAACTAATACATAGTGTTGTGCTTGGATTTTTGTCATTTCCATCGCTAGGTAAATTTTTATACTATATCTCATTTATTGATGAATTCTTAGGGAATACATAGATTTATTTCCTCAAGAATAAATTATAAGTCTTTGAAAAATTCAAAGAGTTTAAGGATCTTATGGAAAATCATACAAATAAGAAAATTAAGTTTGTGAGGATAGATAATGATGGAGACTTATTTGGCAACAAATTCAAATATTTATATAAGAAGTATAGTATAGAAAGGTATAAGAATACTCCATAGACACCTTAGCATAATGGATTTTTAGAAAGGATGAATAAGATGTTGATAGAGAAATCAAGGAGCATGCTTAGTGGTGTTACATTAGGACAAGAGTTATGGGTAGAGGTAGCGTAAACTGCGTCTTACCTAGTAAATAGACCACCCTCATCAATGTTGGATGAAAAGTCTCCACATGAGGTATGTACTAGTAAGAAACCCTCTCTTAAACATCTCAAGGTATTTGGATGTAATGCTTATGTCCACATTCCAAAGGAGAATATGATTAGGCTGAATGAGAAAGTTGAAATGTGTATCTTTATTAGAAAATAAATATGGTATGAAAATTTATAAGCTTTGGAACATGGAAATTAGGTATATTCGTATTTGGTATTTCAATAAATAAAAAATGTTGTCAAAGGGAAAGTCCTGCCATGGGAGGTATAACTAGAGAAGATATATTTTGAATTGAAGGATGATGAATCAAACATTACAAAACAATAATAATAAAAATAATAAGAACCACATTATATGGTATTAAGGAGATTGGTTTATGAAAGAAGGTAGAAAAAAAGTATACTTTTCCTGATTTCCATTCAAATTATGCTTTGTTTATTTCTAATGATTATTCTAGAACTATTAAGGAGGAAATGATTTTAGAGGATGGAGAACTATGGAAAAAGGACAGTTTTGAAGAAATTGTATCCTTAGACAATAATGAGGCTTGGTATCTAGTGGAGTTGCTAATAGGAAGAAATGGGTGTTTATGAAGAAGTTGAATGTGGAAGGAACAATGGAGAAATAAAAATATGAGGAAGTAGGAAAAGGCTATTCCTAGGTAGAGGGAATTGACATTGATGCAATATTTTCTCTTGTTTCAAAGTTAAATTATGTTATATTTCTTTATCTATTACTATTTCTTTTGATTTTGAAGTATAGCATATGGGAATGGAGACACAACTACTACATGGGGATATTCAATAAAAATATACATGAAGTAGCGATAAGGATTTGCAATGAAGGGAAAGAAAGAGCTAGTATGCAGGCTAGAAATGTCCTTAAATGGTTTAAAGAAATCACGAAGAATGTGGTATCAAAAATTTGATAGTTATATATTCAGACTTGGCTTCACAAGGAGAAAAGTAGATCACTATGTGTATTTCATATTAGTTAGTGATCATCTTTTTTATTTGGTCTTGTATGTGGATGATACAATGTTGATTGGAAATGATAAGGAAATAATCCACGAAGTGAAAAAATCAGTTGTCCTCTAAATTTTTCATGAAGGTTCTTGTTGCGGAAAATTTCATTTTGGGCATGGAAGTTAAAAGAGATCGGGGAAAAAAGAATCTTCGGTTAAATTAGAGGAATTATGCTAAGTCAATATTGCAGATGCTTAATAAGAAAGAATGTAAACTAGTAAAGGTCCCTATTTATATAGGTGTAAATTTATCTACAGACTAGTGTCCCAAGACATAGGAAGAGGAAGAGGACATGTATTGTGTTCCATATTCCAATGTGGTTGGATGTTTGATGTATTCAATGGTTTATACTAGACTAGAAATTGCATATGCAGTGAGAGTATTAAGAAAATATATGCGAAAACTAGGGAAGGAAAATTGGACAATAGTAAAGAGGCTTTCAAGTATTTTCATAGAACTACTAGTTATGGGTTGTGCTAACAAGGAAGACTAGGATTTGGTAGAGTTATGGAAATACATGGATTTTTTGATGTAGACTAGGCTAGATATTTTTATTATCAAAGATATATAAATTGGTCTGTGTTTAACCTATTTGGAGGAGTAATTAGTTGGATGAGAAAGAGATAGTCCATAATGGCTCTCTCAACTACAAAATTTGAATACATGGAAACCAATCATGTAAGAAAGGAAGCACTATGGTTATAATGATTGTGTTTAGATATTGGGTTGGTAAAATGAGTTGTGAGGAGAAAATTGTGATATTTAGAGTATAATATTGCTCACAAAGAACACGATGTATCATTTTAAGAAAAAGGTTATTGAACTTTAGTATCACTTTCTGAGAGATATGATTGAAGACAGAAAGGTATTGCTAATGAAGGTGGTACTTTGAGGAATGTTGTAGATTCATTAGTGAAATATATGAGGACTAATAAGTTATATTGGTGTAAATAAATAATGGGCATTATTTCCCTATATTATCAATCATATACTCTTGTGACCCCCAGTATGCAAAGAAAATAATATGTGGGAGAATGCTGGGTATGTGCTATATTATTTGCATAACTACCCCACATGTTGTAAATTCCACTATGTGCAATGGGTGATATGGATAAAAACTCAGCTATGAACAACTAATCCTTCCCTTGATTTTCACCATAACTCAAGGAATATTGGGGCAAAACACTATGCACGAAAAACAAAAATTCTTAAGGTAGAAAATAAATCAAAACAAGTATAGAAACATAAAATGAGTAGGTGTGCACCTTTCTAATGCAAAATTTCCTATTGTATTATTGGCCCAAAGATCCAAGATCTGACTCATATGGCTTTCTTCTTGCATAAATAAGGACAACAAATACTTATAATTAATAGATAGTTAGCAAAAAGAAATCACTAACATATTTGATATAATAAAATTGATATAAACATACATGTAAATAACCAAAATCAAAATCACAAAATATAATGCATGAAATGAAAAATGCTTAATGAAGGGGGAAACCATATAGATCCATTATATTAATAATACAAGAAATCCTTAAAATTTCATGAGTGAAAGAATATTGGTCTTCTTTGGCTTCTTGCCCTTGTTTGTCATTGGGCCTATCTAAATTTTAATAACATGAACTTATACCATTTATTCCTCTTCTTTCCATTTGTGTGGAATTTATTATATATATAGAGGAGGGTTATTTTTATGATAAATGGATTTTATTAAAGGATCCAGTGAATTGGGTGAAGCTAGAGTCAGTAGGACAATTTATTGGTGATGCGCAAGAGGCATGATTTGAATCCCACACTCATTCTCCTTGGTATTTTCAATTGTGAAGGTTGAAATGGAAGTCATAGTTTGGAAGTAGTGTAGCTTGTGACCATCACATGCTACAAGTGATGTATCCTGTTATTGGTCACATCATGTTCTAAAGGATGGGGATGATTATGCGAAAAAATATGCTAAAAAGGGAAAACAATGTAGTGTCTTAGTGTCTAATATGAGTTGATCGTCCAAGGCTCATAGGAGTGGTTTTTTAGGATATAAGATATGTCCCATAATGTGTGACTTAAAAATAGGATTCAATCATCGAAACAAATTACAAATCTAGTATCAATAGGTAGCATAAGGAGGTAACTATGGGTTCAAAACCAAAGAGTACCTACGACTAGTTATGAGTCAATATGATATAACATCCTCAAGGGAGACATACCGATACATATAGGAAATAATAATAAATGCCGCCAATAACACACTCTATACCCATAGAAATAAGTGCCATATCATAGCTACAAAAGAGTACATGGTGGATCATATCATGGATCAATAATATGCTATACATCATGAAGGAAAAAAGTATGAGAATGCCCTAGTAGTCTTCATAATACAACTCCATCACAACTCGGGGGTGAAGAAATGTAGAAGTGATGAGTCTTAGTGTTAGCCCCAAGATATTTGTCTCAACATCAATTGTACGATACTGATCCACATGAATATATGTGATGAAGTTGAACATGGGTGGAACCATTTGATTACTAGCGAATGATGAAAGTTGTTAAAAAATACAAGGGAGCTCACCAATGAAGAATATGGATTCTAAGGTACCAAGTACAAAATAGAAAGTGTGAATGAGTGAGTTGATGTTAAACACTCATAACATCAACCAATTAGGATCCAGTAATAAAAAACCACTTTCAATCATGAGCAAACCTACTACTAATGTTTGCAAGTCCCAAGGTATTATATGGATTCTAGACACACTTCCTAGATAATGAGTTATTTTTTATATGAAGAGGTTAATTGAAAAGGGAATTGATGCATCCCTTGTGAATCAAAATCAAACATGAACTCATAATTTCTATGAAGTAATAGATCTATAGTAATCAATTACAATAGATAGGAACAAAGAAAAAGGTCAATTAAAAGTAGATGGATAACTCAAGCTTAACTTCCCTTAAACAAATAGCACAACATATGATGACCTGGAAGCAAGACCCAACAAAATGACTGACATAGTGAAATAATGAAAAAGGAAAAGAACTACTCCCCATAGCGACTGGAAGGACAACAAGTGAGGAGGAGTAACAAGATTCCTGAAATAGCTATGAGGAAAGCTATAACCCAAGTGTAATATTGATGTAAATAGGTGCTATGTTTAAGGGCAACATGGCTGACTATTGTTGTGAAATATAAACATAAACAAATGATTTCCACTAATTTAATTTAGTTTTATTTAATATATATATATATATATAGTTGGAAAGTGATCTTGGAAGTGTCTTTTTCATTCATTGTTATTGAGCTTGAAAATGAGATAAAATGATACTTGATGTGGTGGTGCCCCATTATGGGAATTTGGTGTTGATTTGTTCTCATGGCATGAGTAGAATAATTAGTCATGATAAATTACTATGCTTGTGCCAAGAAAAATTTATTGAATGATCTAGAGTTAGATATTCCTTAGGGGGATGATTGGGATGATCACAGTAAGATCCCAACCCCAAATGTGTTTTTTGAATTTTGTATGTTTTTTTTTTTGGGTGATATATGATGATTTTGTTGATGCAAGAATACTAAAATTTCATGTGTGTATTATAAATGTGGCACTGACTCATCTAATGGTGATGTCTCCATGGAATCATAAGGTAGGATACCATGAACTAGGGGAGGATAGTGACATGGAGGTTGAGCATGAGCTACGAGAGGTTTGTTGGAGCTTAAAGTGGTTGACCATGGGGGTGCCTCCTTTATGGATGTGTGACATTAAATTAATTTTAACTTCCATATATTTGGGGTGTATTAGGCTAATTTAGTTGGATCCTCAAGCAGATGGCTCGAGTTGTAGTCTACTACCATCAACATAGAGTTTTGTAGGAGGATTAGAAGTAGTGATAGGATGTTATGGTGCTAGGCACCCATATGATATATATGGGCCCAAGTGTCTAATTTTGAAACTTGCATCTATTTTGTTATGTTTTATCTATGTAACAAAATCATATATTATGTTTAGTCTATGTAACAAACTCATATATATCCACATGCATAGACACACAAACACACACACACACACACACACACAACAATGATATTTGTGGTGTCTGAATGTATAATTTTTTTTACTTATGTACATGTTTTTTTATGTTACATGTGGTTTAATTGCTATGTTAAAGATGTTCCAAATTCCAATTAAGAACATAATTAGTTAGAGAGTATACTAGTATGTTAGATTCACATGGAACATGTTCATGGAAACAAACTCAACAAACCATTTGAGTATCCAAACCCTAAGATAATTTTCATATAGGTAGGAATTGTGAATGGAGTAAGCACTCGTAAGTTGTGACACCATGAGCCAAGAACCAAGTCATATAACCAATATAAGAATACAATGAGTAAGGGATCCAGTGAGGATTTCTATGACAACACTATAATTTGCAATATTGTTAGGTGGTTCTCTAAGATAGGATTCTCTTGAATATAACAATGAGCTACTTGGTTTGAGTATGACCCAGGTAGTTGTTACAAGTTTCCTAGAACTACGACTAGCACCGTTCATATATCCTACACAATAATAGTCATATGATGACATATGGATGACAAGCAAACACTATAATGAAAAATGATCCAAGCAAGAAAAATGTTGCAAAAATGCTAAGGAAAGTACAATGAAATACACATTAGACATATCATCAAGTGGTTGTAGCTCTTAAGCATAATTTTTTTCAAATAGAGCTTGTTGCACGACACAGAAAAATGATTACTATCAAAATATATTAGCTCATATGCCCCCTCTTAGAGGTATCATTTGACGATGTATGGTCCATGATCTAGGGGTTTCAATTTACCACCTCCTAACTTGTTATGATCTTGATCATAGACTAAAACTTGATCACCTTATGAAATATGTGTTTTAAAACATATTTATTATATTATTCTTTGATGCATTTTTTGTGAGCTTCATTAGAAAATTTAGCATTACAGTAGGTCTCATAAAGTTAGAATAGGTAGAAGGCATTCCTCCTTGGTGGGTGTGTCAGGAAGAAGTTAAAATGCTAATCGAAGGGATGATATTTCACATTCAATGAGAAGTATTGCCTTAATTCCATAAACTAATTAGAAATTTGTGAGCCCAATGGATGTCTTGGAAGAAATTTGAAATGCCAAAAGTGCAGAAAATACCATGATATGCCTATTTTTTGTGTCCCACCATTGTTTTTTGAATCATTTTTTTCAGGACATAGTGGATGACCTCAACCTGTTATTAGCTGGGGGGTAGTAAGGTGTTCATTTCTCTTGGTGAAACCCTGCCTAGCCATGAGCTCAATCGTCATCATACTTTTGAAGTGTGATCCATGGTCAATGATGATATATTTTGGTATATTGAAGCATGTGATAAAGTTCTTGAAAATGAGAAGTGAGACAATGGCTCCATCATTGGAAATAACATTAGAGGAAATTTCAGCCTAAAAGTGGCCTCCTTTGGAAAAATAATAAAAAAATAGTTAAAATAATAAAATAAGAGATGAATTTTGGAGGGAAAATAAGAAAACTATTTTTTTTTAATTGTATTTTTGGCTTATCTCCTTATAGGTCTACCCAAATTTGACGTGTTAGCACTCGTTGGATGTGGAATTAAATTTCACATCCAATTATTACCCATTATGCATACTTTTGAGAATACCCACATTGATAAAAATTGCAGATACATCAAAAAAACGCGTTGGTTCTAAAATTTAATTCTGCATCCAACAAGTGTCTACACATCAAATTTGAGTAAACCTATAAGGAGATAAGCCAAAAATAAAATTAAAAAGGTAGTTTTATTATTTTCTCTCCAAAATATTCACATGTACCTCTTTTTAAATTTAAATGATTTTTATTGGTTTACATATTATGACATGGAAAATACATGAAAATTTCATGGGCACTTTTAGGCTGAAATTTACTCTAATGATTGCAGGCTTTGGATAATTTTGTAAATTAGTCAGTCATTATGATGATGTAGTGATGATTGTTAGAATATGGAGGCCAACATGTCATGAAATAAATTACCGATATGGTGAAGGGGTCGATAGTAACCACATAATGAAGGGAGGTTGGCTGGGTGCACATATTCTTGGAGAATATTTTGAAAGGGTGGCACTTTTGTACTATGTTCATGCAATCTTTGAAGATGCATGGAAAAAATTAATTGATAGTTACAAATAGTGTGAAGAACAAAGAACCATTTGGTTACAGGAACTTCAAAGCGGTTGCTTCCAGGTTCCTTCTGTACAAAAACCTAATTTTGAACATGGTTCCTACATGGATAGGATGCAAATAAAGATACCCTGTCATCTAGTGCCCCCCTGAAGGCTATAATCACGATTATGAGTTACCAGAGGGGCACACAAACACAACATTTTCAAAGATCAAATAGAGGTATGGCTTCAGAATTTACAAAGAAGAGGTATACCCTGCATATTCTTTAACCCAACTACACCTCAACCATTCTTTTGCACAAGGACCTGCAAAAAGGTAAGTAGGGGAGTATGTTGGGCCAAGAAAAATCTATGTTTCACCCCTACATTTACCACGATTTGTCATGCACTTTTATATATCTTAGAAATAAAGTAAAGGAAAATAATGCAAAAGTGAGGGAGAATGGATTAGTGATAAAAGGAGTGTTTGAGAACGTAAAAACTAATTTGTCACTGTCTTTATTGATAGGGAAGAAAAATAGCCAACTGCTGATTAGATGAACCGAAAGACAGAAGACAAGGAAGGTGGACGAAATCATATCGGCGGAAGATGGAGAGGTACGTCCATGCTTGGAGTACTCAATTGATAGCCATGAAGTAACAGGGTCCCATAATGAGAAAGATCTGTTACTAATTTTGAATTCCATTTTAAGCTAGAAAATGTCGAAGAATGACCAAGAAAAATAGTTCTTGTAATATAATATTTCTGTGATAAACATATTCAAACATAATCGTCAAGTTTTGTACTGATGTGTTGCTTAGTGGATTATGAATAATCTGGTGTTTTTCGAATAGAAAAATTCTGAGTATTCCTTAGAAGTAGGCTTCTAGTGGCTTTGGGCCCAGCCCTGGGGTTCTTCTGCTAATTCTGTGCTTTACATTTATTTACAGAAATTGAATTCCCAAGTTATCCATTGCGTTTCATAATATATCATTTCAATTGGTTAATTGCGAGCATGAGATGTTATATGTTCCTTTTTAATAGACTAGTTTACCATTCATGTTCTTTTATATGAATTCAGTTCTTTTACAATTGTTAGGTTAGTTCCAACACGATTTTTGTTCAATTCTGCATATATTTTAAGTTTTTTATTTTCATCATCATTGTGAGTGTTTGGTTGATGTTTAATTTAGAAGGATGTTATTAGTTGATTAAAAGAGAATTCCATTACAAATCAAGAATAATCGATTGCTGTTCAATATTAGAATTGTTATTCAATTCATTAAGGTTGTTGTTCAATTCATCAAAGCATGTTGTTCAATTAAATTTTATTCTTTTTAGTCTTAAGTAGTTGTTTCTGCATAGGCTTAGAACAGAGTTAGCTCCCTTTAAGAGTTAGAAGCATTTCATAATTCACTTCCAAGTTGATTTGATTGAACTTCAAGAATTAGACAATATTCCCTATGACAATTTAGAGTAGTCAACCTTCGATGTCACTTACATATATTGTGCTTACACTCTTGAAATAACAATACTTTCCGTGGGTTGATAATTAATGAAGAGCAATGAGGTTAGCTTTAAACAGTCACCTTTATGACCCAACACCCAGATCAGCTGAAGGCCCAATGGAGTGAATGAATAGTCAATTTTTTATGTATTTGATGCTCTGAACACAGTGGTACAATTTGCAGAGGCATTGGATCACATCTGAAGGTGATTTTTTCACTTTGGACATTAAACAAGCCCATGGCCACCGGGATTGGAGGTCAAGCCTGAAGGAATTAGTAACCAAATTCATAGATTGAATAGTCATTTTTGAGGTTTTTGAGTATTTTGAAGCCAATGGAATAGTAAGAAAAACCATTAGAGCAATACAGGTGCTTGTAATAAAAAATTTTACTCACAATCCCAAGAGGGCCTAACTAGTTAAAGTAGGTCCATGGAGATGTAGCCCAGGAGGGGTGAACTCCATTATCATCCATTATCTTATGTGACTACCATGAGTTATGTTTCTACATTTATTTTTTTGTATATGATTTTTTAAAATGTAATTAACTCATAATTTGATCATCAAAGACACATGAAACTACACACATAAACCCCTTCACAAGTGGTTAACATGAGCCGATATTTAAACACATTTTTAATATTCATGAGGGAGCTTGCACAGAAATAACAATTTTTCCCATATTCAGATCAAGTTGGTATCAGAGAAAATTTTTAGCTCATTTTAGCCAAGGTTATCTAATTCTTCTATAGCTATTGGTTTTTGAATTTGTACAAGGAGAATTTAATTTTGTGGAAGTTTACGTGTGAAGGAGAAGGTCAAAATTGAGATCTTCAGTCTCAAATCACAACAAAGAAGCTTCATATGAATTTCAGGTGTGATGGAAGTTTCATTAAGTGATGCTACTAGTTAATATTCCTTTGAAAAATCTTTGATAAAGAGATCTTTCAGAAACTCTACATGATTGATAGGAAGTAAGAGAAGTATGAAGATAAGAGGGAGAGTATTAAACTTCAAGAGCAGTTGATTGCCATGAAGGATGAGAAGTAAGAGCTTCTTGAAAAGATGCATGAGATGGAGACTCAGCTCCATTTCAAATGAGAACCTTGAAGGATGCATGATATGGAGACTCAACTCCATATTGCCAAGGAAGCCTTATCCAAATATGAGCTTGAAAAAGAGGTAATAAATTCAATATAATCTTAAATTTCCTATAAAAATGAATGTGTAGATGCTTTTTAAAGACACACTGGAGGAATAGGGTCTAAATTATTAATGAATATGGGCTATGAAGGTAAGGGATTAGGAAAACATGCACAAGGCATATTTGAGCCAATTGTTGTTCAGGAAAGGCCTAAGTATTTGGGTCTTGGTTATGGAAAACATGATGGAGAAAGCTCTAGAGCCAAGGAGGCACATGAAGGTGTTCCAAGAAGGGCTTTCATTTCATGTTCATTACCTCAAGCTTGTGAAGATTGTGTTCATGATGAATGCAAAATTTTTACACCCACTTTGCAAGAAGGTCCTCATAAGCATGTAGCTAATATGAATGGCGAACAAGAGGATGTTGAGAGCTCTAAAGTCTTTGAACGCATTGTTGGTAATCCGAAGAGAGCCACTACGTCATCAAATTCACCTCCTCAAGAAGGAAACAAAGGTGATTGTTCAAGGTATAAATATTATTCTAATCAAGTTGCTTTTGATTATGATAAACATGGCCAATTCTCACATAAGATTTGGAGAAAACTTGCATGTTCCTTTTGTCGTTTGGATAACCATAACGTTTCAAGATGTTGGAACAAGATAGGCATGCACAAGAAACTTTCAAAGCAAAGGATGCAGAAAGCCAAAGACAAAATAAACTATGTTGAAAAGAATAGGCAATTGTTTTGCACTCATTTCCATAAGAAAAGTTATCTTGTAGACAAGTGTTGGACTTTATATCCAGCAAGTAATCCAGGGCATTTGAAGAAGGTGGAGAAAGAGAATGGAAAGAATGGAAAAGAAGCTTCCATAATTGATGTGGGTCAAGATGATTCACATGATGATGATGTGCGGCTGAAAGAAGCATCATTGAAATGGTTTGGTAAGAGATGTTTACATTTACTATCCAATGAAGGCTTTTCATGTATTTTGATGATTGATGCATTCATTTTCCTATTGAATGCATGTTACATGTTTACGCAAAGAAGGTGATTGAAAGTGGAGTATGTTGACTCACTTTGTTGCAGCAAGATTTATCATTTCAACTTTATGTACATATACATATGAATGGTGTTCTTGTACTTATGATTGTACTTGTGAAATAGCTGAAGAATTGTATACATGCATGAGAGTTTTTGTGTATGAATAATGGAATTTTGATGGTTTCATTGTGCTTGAACATGCATGAGTAATTGACGTGTGTTTCTTGATTGCTTTGTTTAACATGTATGTTTTCAACTTGAGAATGTTTCTCATTTGCACATGCATAAGTGTCAACATGTGTTGTTCGATTGTGTGCTACATTCATGTCATATCGACTTGGAAAAGTTGATGTTGTCTCCAAAGATGAAAAGTATATGTTGACGAAGTGTTTCATGAGATGTGAAATTATTTTTGTTTTGGGAAAAGAATCATCAAATTGCTACACATGCTTATGCTTGACTTGGAGTTGATCGTTTGAAGATGCATGTTTTGTCGACTTGTGTTTGGTCAATATGTTTTGACACCAAGATGTGAGAGTACATGGCGATGTTCACATGACATAAAATTAGTTTCTTTGAATGATCAAGAGGATATTTTGTCAAGTTGTTTCTTTCATGATGTGTTTTTCAGATTGATGGTTGAATATGAATGTATTATGTTTCTGACAAGATGTCAAAAAAATTGTTTGCATCCATTGTATACCATGTTATGTGTTGACGCCAAGAAGAGAAGGAGATGGTCAATGCATTCTTCGAGATGTGGAATTTGGAACCGTGGAGGTAAAATAATACTCATTTATTTTATTGATTTTACTGATGTTTGAAATCATTGTTGTAGTTCACTAATTGCAAAGGAGGAACATGGCCAATTCTCACATAAGATTTGGAGAAAACTTGCATGTTCCTTTTGTCATTTGGATAACCATAACGTTTCAAGATGTTGGAACAAGATAGGCATGCACAAGAAACTTTCAAAGAAAAGGATGCAGAAAGCCAAAGACAAAATAAACTATGTTGAAAAGAATATGCAATTGTTTTGCACTAATTTCCATAAGAAAAGTCATATTGTAGACAAGTGTTGGACTTTATATCAAGCAAGTAATCCAGGACATTTGAAGAAGGTGGAGAAAGAGAATGGCAAGAATGGAAAAGAAGATTCCATAATTGATGTGGGTCAAGATGATTCACATGATGATGATGTGTGGCTGAAAGAAGCATCATTGAAATGGTTTGGTAAGATATGGTTAGATTTACTATCCAATTAAGGCTTTGCATGTATTTTAATGATTGATGCATTCATCTTCCTATTGAATGCTGTTACATGTTTACGCAAAGAAGGTGATTGAAAGTGGAGTATGTTGACTCACTTTGTTGCAGCAATATTTATCATTTCAACTTTATGTACATGTACATATGAATGGTGTTCTTGTACTTATGATTGTACTTGTGAAATAGCTAAAGAATTGTATACATGCATGAGAGTTTTTGTGTATGAATAATGGAATTTTGATGGTTTCATTGTGCTTGAACATGCATGAGTAATTGACGTGTGTTGCTTGATTTCTTTGTTTAACATGTATGTTTTCAACTCGAGAATGTTTCTCATTTGCACATGCATAAGTGTCAACATGTGTTGTTCGATTGTGTGTTACATGCATGTCATATCGACTTGGAAAAGTTGATGTTGTCTCTAAAGATGAAAAGTATATGTTGACGAAGTGTTTCATGAGATGTGAAATTATTTTTGTTTTGGGAAAAGAATCGTCAAATTGCTACACATGCTTATGCTTGACTTGGAGTTGATCGTTTGAAGAGGCATGTTTTTTCGACTTGTGTTTGGTCAATATGTTTTGACACCAAGATGTGAGAGTACATGGCGATGTTCACATGACGTCAAATTAGTTTCTTTGAATGATCAAGAGGATATTTTTTCAAGTTGTTTCTTTCATGATGTCTTTTCAGATTGATGGTTGAATATGAATGTATTATGTTTCTGACAAGATGTCAAAAAAATTGTTTGCATCCATTGTATACCATGTTATGTGTTGACGCCAAGAAGAGAAGGAGATGGTCAATGCATTCTTCGAGATGTGGAATTTGGAACTGTGGAGGTAAAATAATACTCATTTATTTTATTGATTTTACTGATGTTTGAAATCATTGTTGTAGTTCACTCATTGCAAAGGAGGAACATGATTCTCCATGGGAAAGCAATTAGTTAATTTTCCAAGCACCGATGAATTGATTTGGTAAAACAAAAAGTATTATATCAGAAATCAGCCAAAAAGTGTTGGATTGGGTCAATAGTAAAAGGAGAACAGTGGTTGAAGAGCTAAGCCATTTGCAAGGCAAGGCAAACATGTCAATGAACTGAAGTGGTTGTCGTGGTGATTTTTCCAAGTAGAATCAAGATGAAAGAACTTGGGGAATAGAAGAGTGTTCAACACTCATGAGATAACCAGCTTTTGTGGGTCCAAAATCATGTCAGTGGGAAGGTGTGATCCGAATTTGGATGAAGGGCACAAATTTTCTCAAAAATGAAAGTGCTAAGAATTGCACCAAACTAGAATCACAACGACTGGTCCATTGCAAGGAATCCAATGCAACTCCTTTCGTCGAGAACTGAGTTCGGATGAGGAATTTATTATCTGTTAATCGTCATTCAGAACAGGCAATTTAAAAAAAAATATTGCAGAACACGTACAGCTGATGACATGGAAATCCAGTCAGCATACAAAGTATCTTCTTCAGTTTTTGTCCAATGGAACTATGACAAGTGTCACAATTGGATTCACTAGTTTGGTTTATGAAGGTAAAAATTGCCCAATGTCCTTCAAGGTTGAGTTTGGGTTTATGGATTTTTATATGTTGGAAATTAATTTTTAAATATTAAGATTGGATTGATATATATATATATATATATATATATATATATATATATATATATATATATATATATGTATATATATATGTATGTATGTATGTATATATATGTATATATGTATGTATGTATGTATGTATGTCTGTATGCATGTATGTATGGATGTATATATATATACATACATACATACATACATATATATATATATATATATATATATATATATATATATATTATTAATCTTAAACCTTAATTATTATATTCCACATATCAATACAAACCCAAAATTCAAAGTTTATTACATTGGTATATTCACTAACCTAGAGTCCGATTTATATGTTTATTCGGTGGGCAAGGTTTTTAATAAACAATGGCATACATATAACCCATAGATGAATTTAAAACTAATGGAGTGTATGTATTAAATACATTGGCGTGTTTATAATTTTGGAGGGTATTGTTTAATGAAGCACAAAAACAATGTAATGAGGGGCGAGGTCATGGTTCGACCCCATTACCTCCCCCACTCCACTTTGCACCTTTACCAATGGGCTATGCCCATATTCAATGTTTAGGATGCAAACGAATTTGTACTTAAATGCACAGCGGATCTCGGATAATGGAGCGGAGGGGGCCAGCCACGTGGTCCAACCTGCCTACCACATGACCCTTCCATAAAACCTCAACCCAACATTGAGTTCAGTGCGGATTTGCGCAGTTAATCCACCATATAAGAACATTTATTCATTAATTAATTCCCAATTAGCAGTTGGAAAAAATTCGGTGGATTCCCCAAATTTAGAACCACTTCCAACTTTGGCAAAGCTAACTCGCAGTTTTCCATATTTAGAGGCAGAATCTAGGGGAAACTTTAATGAGGCCTATATTGACCAGTTTTTGACCAATTTCGGCTCAAGAATATTCATTCCTAGTAGATTGGCATGATCTGAATCCATTGGAACAACTTGTATAGGTAATGGAGAAAATATACAAGTGTTTTTGGTCACTTGAATAATTTTGAAGACTAGTGTCACAAGGAGAGAAGGCCATGTCCAGATCAACTGAAGGCCAAATGGAGTGAATGAATAGTAAATTTTAATGTATTTGATACTCTCAAGGAAATGGTATTGTTTGTTGTTGGCTCGAGGGGTCCTGACCCAGGTTCAGAGGTTCAAGTTTTGCCAACAAACCCCTACACTACTGGCCCTTTCGACAGTGACCTGCTTGCGCAGGCCAAAGTATCACCCGAAGTAGTATGGGAGGGTGCTGGAACTAGGTTTCCGCACCCTGGGAGAGGGTAGGTAAGTCAAGAAGAGCTGAATTCAACCTTATGGTGACCAGATCTTATATCACAGAGCCTAGATCTATGGATTCCCTTCGCATACACGTGTGCAATAGAAATGATATTCAAAGTAATCAAAAGATCATGAACTCATATAATGATAACGCATCTATTCCAGATATTCTTGCATAAAGTGTAACAGAACAGATCTAGATTGCAGCATAAACAAGTAACACAAGTATGTTCGTAGCTTAAATCAATAACACAACATTATATATTAATTGACCAAACATCATAGTAGTTCCAATATATTCATATATTCAACAATACTTCCGCATTCATTAATCCTTCAGATCTACTTACAATACCCTAAAACCCAACCTGCGCACACAGCAGCAGGTTCTACAAATAATAGGATAGAGAATCTCCATGCACATAGCAGCAGGAGTCCTTCCCCAGCAACCCTAACCAGATCTATCAGTTCGCAGTTAGCATCAATCTCTATTTCTTCCTCTCTCTTACAACTCAAAATGTCCTTACATTTATAACAAGTTAGCCTAAAGTTTCCCGTGGTTTGCAAACTGTGGTTTGCAGAGTCTAGGTCTACCCTTTGACCCATTACAATTCTTTTGGGGCTTTGACCCACCCCAAAACCCTTGTGATAGACCAAAATATGCCAAAACAATACAAAATAGACCAGCTTCATAGCTTTGTAGGAGACCCCGTTCCAACAGTCCCCCAACACAATCTTGTCACTCGTCCCGAGTCACTGCAGTGGTAGGTTCTTTACATGCACCTGTAAGGCCACCCTGGCCATATAGTCATTTTATCTGATATGGTTTTATTCAACTTCCATTGATGTAGCCTGGTAGCATATCACTGTGCAGGGTAGCTAGCCTAACAACTCCACCATCCGTGATTTCTGTAACTGTGTAGGGACAAAGCCAATGTTGTCAGAACTTCCCTGGATGCTTGGCAAATTGGCTATCATATAAGAGGACCAATTCACCTTTTGTGAATGTTTTTTGGCGAATATGTCAGTCATGCTAGGCTTTATCACGGGCCTTCTGAACCTGCTGATGGAAATTAGCCAGAAACTGATACTCCTCCAAAGCCATAAGCTGCATTAATCGCTCCTCCATGATATCAGGTTTTCCATGTTCTTGAATGCTGAGATACGTAGACTAGGAATAATATAATCCATTGGCATCATGGCCTCCTTGCCATAGACCATTCTGAAGGGGGGTTTTCCCGTTATCTCCTTGCAGGTCGTTCGATAGGACCAAAGAACTGAGGGGATGCGCACGTCCCAATCACTGCGATCAGCGTTGCAGAGCTTTGTCAGTGCCTGATCCAAGATTTTGTTAAAATCCTCAATGATGCCATTTTCCTATGGGTGATATGGTGTGCTCTTTGTGTGATGGATCTGGAATTACTCAGTCAAAGCTTGGATTGTTTCATTAACAAAGTGCGTACCTCTGTTGCTCATGAGGATCTTCGGGCATCCAAATCTAGTCCAGATTTGTTCAAATATGAAATGCGTAGCGGTATCCACAGTACAATCCATTATTACTTGTGCCTCGGCCCACCGAGTTACATAATTAGTGGCTGTAATAATGTAGCGCACACCCGTCTTTTTTCCTTGCGGGTTGATGGGTCCTATGAAATCAATGGCCCATTTATCAAATGCTTGTAGAGACATTTGCAATTGAAGGGGAATTTCATCTCTGTGAGAAGGCCTTCCTGTTCGTTGGCACATATTGCAAGCTTTACAATAGTCTTGGGAGTCACTATGCAGGGTTGACCACCATAACCCAGCTCTCAATATCTTTTGCGTCATTGCTTTTCCTACGTAGTGACCTCCTCCTACTCCGTCATGAGCTTCTGCCAAGATAGTGTGCCTTTCATGGTCCAAAACATATCGCCGCAATACTTCATTAGCTCCCATCTTATATAAATGTCCTGCAATGATGTTAAATCCATTACCCAAGTGACTAGCTCTTTCTTCTATTGTACTGACTACTCTAGAGGCGCCACGCCAGTAGTTAAGAACTGAATGATTTCCACGAAGTGTGCGTCCACTACTTTAATAGAAAAGAGCTATGCATCAGGAAATCCATCCTCTAGGTTGGTTGGCTCTTCGTTGCTCTCTATCTAGGACAAGTGGTCTAGCTCGACATTCAACTTTCCCAGCTTGACGATGTTTTCAAAGTCGTATTCCTGAAATAGTAGCAGCCATCGTCAGATTTTCCCTCCCAACACAGGCTTATTGACCAGGAACTTCAAAGATGAATAGTCTGTGAAAATTTTAAAGTGTCCTCCTAATAGATAATGCCGATACTTATTCAACATGTAGACCATAGCCAATCCCTCCTGCTCTATGGTGGAGTAGTTGTGTTCCACACTTGAGAGTTTCCTACTTGCAAAGGCGACCGGGTGGTCAATGTCTCCTTCTCCTGGCTACGTAAGGACAACCCTGAGAGCAATGCCCGATGCATCGATGTGAACATGAAATACCTTCTCCCAATTAGGAAAGATGAGAATAGGCACCGAGACCATTTTTTCCTTAAGTAACTCAAAGCTTTATTGACACTCATCATTCCAAAAGAACGAACTATCCTTCTTGAGCAATTTTTCCATAGGGGCTGTAATTAGTACATAGCCTTGAATGAATTTCATGTAGTAGCCCGTGTGTCCAAGGATCGAGCGTAGCTACTTCTCATTGTTGGTACTGGAAAGTTTATGATAACTGTGATTTTGGTAGGGTCCACCATTAATCCTTGCTAACAAACTATGTGGTCGAGCAAGATTTCAAAAGGCATGCAGAAGATACACTTCTTGATATTTAGGGAAATCTGGTGCTTTCAGTGAGCATCCAACATCATGCACAGGTTCGATATGTGTGCCTTCACCAAGCCGAAGACAGTCCAATCATCAAAATACACCTCCAGGAACTTGTGGATGAACTCCTTGAATAATGAAATGATGACCCGCGAGAAGTTAGCAGGGGCATTCTTGAGACCAAACGGAATGACAGTATACTGAAAAGATCCCCACTCAGTGGAAAACGTGGTTTTGTTGTGGTCCTTAGGTGTGATTCTGATCTGATGGTATCCTGAGAACCTATCTGTGAAAGAGTATGCTACCTGGCCATCCACACTATCCAAAATTTCATTTGAGAATGGTGTAGGGAATGGGTCATGGATGCAGGCATCATTAAGCTTGCGTAGATCCATGCAGATACGAATCTCCCACTTAGCCCTTTTCTCCTGAACCACCATCGGACTGACCCAGTCTGACTGTTCAACAGGTTTGATGATACCTACAGTTATCATTTTATCAATTTCTTCCTTGACCTTCTGCTTATACTTGGGGTTCAGCCTATAGGGCTGCTGCTTTACAGGATGCGCAGCTAGTTTAAGAGTGATATGCATGACCCCTAAGTCTCCTGTGATCCCTTTTAGCTCCGAAAGCTTTGTCGGGAACAAGCCCTGGTATTTTGTGAGTAGTTTGGCCACTTTACCTACTGTATCCTCATCCCAATAGTCCCCAATTATAGCCAACTTAGGGTGCTCTTCTATCGCAATGTTGATTTCATGCAGCTTGAGAGGATTAGTGACAATTACCTCTTGTACTGGGGGTCCTGCAACGGTGCACTCCCCTTCCGACTCTGGGATAGAGACAGGCCGCAGATGATCTTCACCTTTCTCCCTCGCCAAGCTGTGACATTCGACAATATCCTACATCTGGGTTTCCCAAGTCAGCTCTTCTGCAATCTTCGGAGAGCTAGATTTTCCAAACACAAATGTATCTATCTGAATTTTCCTATTAAGTCATTCTTCAGAGTTTCCCAATGGCGGGTGCATTGATGTAGCTCCACATCTAGGCACCATGCAGTAGGGATTGGACCCAATGAATGAATGAATAAGTGAACCCATTCTTTTGTAGTTCGGTCACCCCATGTATTTCTCCATGAAACAAAGTGTTTCTGCGAGTCCCCTGTGCCATGGAACGTCTCGACCCGTACCTCCGCCAGAGTCTCAAATTACAGAAGCATCATGCCCCAAAAATCCTCCCACTTTTGGAATGCTTCCTCATATGTCTCCCACCAGCGCATAGGTGTTCCACGCATGGCTAGCTTAAGGGCCCATAGCCTTAGTTCTCATGGAACCTCAGCTTCGAATGCTCGAAAAAATGCCTGAATAGTACCAGAACCATAAAAATAGGGTAGGTCTCTTACCTCTGAGGAAATACAGCAGAAGTCCTTTGTGACCCGAAGGCATCGCAGCGTAGAGACAACATGTAATCTATTTTTCCAGTTCTCCATCTCCCCATCGGAGTTGGAGAAATAGTCACTATCCTTTTCCTAGCAGAGTACTCCGTTAGCAGTGGGGTTGATCCAATCCTCATCCTATGCAGTTAGCTTATAAATATGATCCATACCCTCTTCTTCACACACCGGCTCAGTGTATCATTCGCCTTCTGTAGTATCTAATGGAACTATCACCCTTGTACCATTATTCTCATACACCGTGATTTTCTCTTTCAAGTCAATAATTCCTCCCATATCGATGACCCAATCCAAGCCCAGGAGCGCAGGATAGGGGCCCACATATTCTACGACCTCAATTACCTCAAAGTCTGCCAGGGCCTTTACTCCCATGATATCCACCATGATTTTCGACAGTCTCCCCAAGGGTATAATATTTTTTTGATTAGCCATGTGCAACTAGATAGTGGAACATTTCAACTTAGGTTCTCCCATTCATTGCAAAGTCTATTTAGGTAATACATTCGCATCTGATCCTATGTCCAAAATAACCCTATCCATCTCATAATCACTGATCTGCGCAGTTAACCGCATCTCCCTACCAGTGCGTTTCTTATATCCATATAGTTTGTGCTCATCCTTGATTTCCAGAGGTAGGATAGGTCGTGTTGCACAACTATCTATCAATGCCTGAAGATTCTCTACAGTCGTTGGGTTGCGCTGCAGCTTCATACATACCTGTAAAAAGGGCTTGACGTCCTCATCCACCTTAAGGTTCACAGGTGTCTGAGAAGTAGATGCCTTTTCCTTAGCGAAGTCTTTGCAAGCTGTGATAAATGTTTCTTTTTCCTTACTTAGG
Organism: Pinus albicaulis; assembly: GCA_034641835.2. Classification (NCBI taxonomy): domain Eukaryota; kingdom Viridiplantae; phylum Streptophyta; class Pinopsida; order Pinales; family Pinaceae; genus Pinus; species Pinus albicaulis. Next base: position 1,036,577,295 of record CM076577.1, on the reverse strand, counting down.
TCCAAACCTTCTTGTTTGATCACAGCTTGCCGGATCAGAGATTCAATTGCAGCCTTCTCCCCAGGTCCTCTGGTGTCCATTCCACTGTGCATTACGACATTTACACTTGGATCTTTGCCTTGCAGCTTAGCCTTAACCCTCTGCACATTCTACATAAGTGTTGGTTGCTTCTCCTACATTTTTGCTATGAAGATTGGACAGTCTTCGATCGCATGATCCAACTGTCTATAGTACCGGCAAGACTACCTCGTAGGATTCGGGAAGTCTCTCACAAAGTGCCCAGCTTCTCCACAATTATAATAGATTAGATGCCCTCATCCCCGACCTACACTTCAGCCTCGGCCTCCCCCCTTGCCCCTAGCTAGGGAGCCACCTATGCATGCAGGCGACCTTGGCGACACAGTGTCTAATTGTACCCTATATAAGTTTCTGCGATCGATCATCAAATAATATGTCTAGTAGTTCTGTTCATTATGTCCTACCGATCTACAGAACCTGCATCATTGATGTTTTACCTCTAGGACATATGCAGCAAGGAGGGGGCAGTGGTTTTTGTCGTGTAGCCCTACAACGCGGCAATCATCGCACCACAATGCTAGCCCACTTGGCCCTGCAATTTCTCTTGGGCACAATGGGCTAGGTCCACTGGCCTGCATATATTCTGCTAATAGAGGACAATTATCCTTGGTATGTCCATTCACCCTACATTGTATGCACCACCAGTCTGTAGTAGCCTCTGCTCCTTACTCTTTTTGCAGGTTCTGGATCTCCATGTGCATTTCTTCTAGTTGCCCTTGGATCTGTTGGACGCCCAGTTGGGTCTCGTCTCAAGGTGCAACTTCTAACTTCATGGCACCCTCCAAGTCTTTCTCCTATGATTCAAACATTTGATGACTCATAGGTATGCGCAGGTGAGGTAGCAGGATTTCTGTATATTGTCTATCATCATATTGAAATCCTCCTTCTCTGATCACCTTATTCAGTTGTTGATCGGCCTCCCACATAGACTCAGAAGGCCCTTGCTTGAAATCCTTTAGATCAACCACTATTTGAGAGTAGGACTTAGGCTTCTTGAATTTTTGTTTCAAAGAGTTCTTAATCTCCTTAATGGTTGTGTTCGCATGCTGGCTGATGTATCCCATGTACTAGTCCAAAGCTCTCCCTTCAAAGGCAAGGGATAGCTATGCCCATTTCACCGCATCACTAACTACGTTCTGCACAGTCCATACCAATCCTATGACAAACCAAAACTGATCCATGTATTCATCCCCCACACCCTTAAAGGTTGGCAACTTCATGTGCGCAACCATGTCGTCTTCCGGCGATGGCGGAGGTGTAGGTGAATTCTTACTCATATGCTGGTTTAAAAGTGGGGTGCTGGGAGGACTTTGCGCAGATGCTTCCCTTACCGGACTGTAGACATACCTATCTCCATTTTGGTTGGTTTGATAGTACTTAAAACTTCATGTCGTATGTCCATCCAGATCAGGGGTCATTCATTCGGTTTGGCTACACAAGATACCCTTTTTGCACAGTAATATCTTAATCAGCAATGGTAAGGTCTTTAGAAACTTACTCTGGAAACCCTTGAAGAAACTTCACTCTGCTTCAGAGTAGGATACAAATTGATCAATGGAAAATTCTGTCATGAACCCTCCTAGCACACTATCCACCCAGTGGTACACCGTGCAAGTGATGGTGTTATCAGTCTTCTCTAACTATTGAATCAATTCGAGGATCCACTGCATGACCCGTTCATCCTTCCAACACTTCTGAAATTTGACCAACCTTTCGAGCCACCCCTATAGCTCGATCGCAATTGTTACAAAGAATATCTCGTAGATCTCTGTGAAAATATACGTATTTTTCCACTCCTTAGTGGTCAACCTCTTACTGCAATTTTCTTTTACTACGAATTCATGAACTTGCTGTTCGAACCATTCATCAATTTATTTTCTTTCATGTTTCCAGTATGGCCTTGGCATTACCCAATCCCTCTCTCAAAATGCTCCTGGTCTCAACAACGAAAATTTTGTTGGCTCGAGGGGTCCTGACCCAGGTTTGAGGGTTCAAGGTTTGGAAACAAACCCCTATACCACTAGCCTTTTTTGCAGTGACCTGCTTACGCAGGCCAAAGTCTTGCCCAAAGTAGTATGGGTGGGTGCTGGAACCAAGTTTCTTCACCCTGGGATAGGGTAGGTAAGTCAAGCAGAGCTGCGTTCAACCTTATAGTGACCAGATATTATATCATAGAGCCTATATCTACAGATTCCCTTCACATCCACGTGTGCAACAACAATGATATTCACAGTAATCAACAGATCATGAAATCATATAATGATAACGCAACTATTTCATATATTCTTGCATGAAGTGTAATATAATAGATCCAGATCGCAACATAAACAAGTAAAACAACTATGTTCGAAGCTTAAATCAATAACACATCAGCATATATTAATTGACCAAACATCAGAGTAGTTCCAATAGATTCAGATATTCAACAATACTTCCTCATTCATTAATCCTTCATATCTACTTACAACACCCCAAAACCCAACCTGCACACACAATAGCAAGGACTACACATAGCGGGACAGAGAATCTCTGTGGACACAGTAGCAGGAGTCCTTCCCCAGCAACCCTAACCAGATCTATCAGTTTTCACTTAGCATCAATCTCTATTTCTTCCTCTCTCTTACAACTCAAAATGTCCTTCTATCTATAACAAGTTAGCCTAAACTTTCCTGTGGTCCGCAAACCATGGTTTGTGGACTCTAGGTCTATCCTTTGACCCATTATAATGTTTTCAGGGCTTTGACCCACCCCAAAACCCCCGTGCTAGACCAAAATATGCCAAGACTGTACAAAACGAACCAGCTTTGTAGCTTTGTAGGAGACCCCATTCCAACATTTGCAGAGGCATTGGAGCACATAGGAAGGTGCTTTTGTAACTTTGGAGATTAAACAAGCCCATGGCCATCGGGAATGGAGGTCAAGCCTAGAGGAGCTGGTAACCAAATTCAGAGATTGAATAGTCATTTTTAGGGTATTTGAGTGTTCTGAAGCTAATGGAATATTCATAAAAAAACATTAGATAAATACATGTGCTTGTAATCAAACATTTTACTCATAATCCCAAGAGGGCCTAGCTAGTTAAAGCAGGTACATGGAGATGTAGCCCTAGAGGGGTGAACTCCATTATCATCCATTGTGTTATGTGATTGTTGTGAGTTATGTTTCTACATTTCATTTGTTGTATATGAGTTTTTAAAATCTAATTAACTCATAATTTGATCATCAAAGACACATGAACCTACACACATAAACCCCTTCACAGGTGGTTAACATGAGCCGATCCTTAAACACATTTTTAATACTAATGAGGGAGCTTGCATAACAATAAGAAGTTTTCCCATATTCATATCAAGTGACCATGAGACATCATTTCATCTCACCATTGTTTCAAACACAAGGCATAACAAACAATCGTGATAGTCCCTAAACCATGTCTCTCTCTATCATTATATGAAAAATGATTCTCGTGCCTACTTTAAATTACCATTTTTTAACATATCCAACATCAATTAATGTGTATGAGAAGACATCTCATACATAAATTATGTCAAACAATTGTTTTTCATTTTATATTATTTCAAATATTGTATGTGTATCCCATATTTCATTACCAATATAGATCTTAGCTAGAAACCCATTTAATATATGGACCTACATCTCTACTAGCGGTTCTGCAAGGATGGCATATGGCCTAGAAAAATGAGTGGAGATAAATTATTTCCATCAAATATTGTATTCCACTATGTTCCAATAGATCACTTTTCATGGAGGCATTAACCCAAGGCCCATCCACATCCTCATCGAGAGATCCAAAGAGATATTTTGTCAATCATTTACAACCGATTGAAATGTTTGTCAATAGTTTACAGATAAATTCTACAACTCTTGTTTCTACCCTCTATTTTTTGCCCATCTACTTTTTTCAGGGACTTGAATGCCATGTGATGCATTTCATTGCAAATTTTCTAAATAAATATTTGTTTTCATTGTATATTGAATTTGAGCAGACATTTCATGGAAGAATACCTTACAAATTTACATCTACGCTCTATCTTTCGTGCATGCAAGTCCATAGTGTAATCATGTGTTGAGTGGCAGTTTTCAGTCCAAAAATCATAGAGATACCCGATATCAAAACTTCTTAATATTGTGCATATGGAGTAAGAGATTTAGTAGCCCTGCAACAAAATTAAACACCGACCTGCATCTTGCATCTTTAGTTAAATATTGTGTTTTTTCACAACACTGGATTTTCTGGCATTTGTATGTTGAAGATACCGTTTCTTTTTTGAGTTTCATAAATTATAGTTTCATATTTTTATGTGTTTATATTTTTTCTCTCAGTTAAACAATTAAGAATATGTCATTCCTTGCCCTTTCTTATTATTTACAAAATTCACATCAGTGATGGACATTTTAAGGCTTTTGCATATCAATATGTTAGTGGCTTTGGTGCATTATCGGTGGGGCCATCCAATAGGAATGAAGAAATTGATTTTATTGATAATGGATCACCAAATTAGGTTATTTTCGAGATTGCATGATATCCCAATATTGTTTTTTCACTCATAGAGCATATATACTAAAGCTCAGGTACAACTATATTTCTTTATCGAGCATTCTTATGATGACTAATCCTATATAATGTTGTATTCTTGCTCCACTAAATATAAACCATCTCTTCATGATTCAAATTCTAATGGGCCTTATGATGGAGAGGAAATGGGATTTTTGTTTAAGAAACTTCTCTTAGTTTGGTTTTTATGTTATTGTGTAGGTTGTTGAATTCACGGAGCATGGTTTTTATGAGATGAGTCAAGATAATAATGCTCATGAAAGCACAGTCATGAAAATTATTGTAAATTATTTAGACTGTCTTGTGTCATGCTTGATAGCAAAGGTTTGTGGATTTTTAAAATTATGTGGTAGATTAAGTATTTTCGCTGCTCATAATTTTTGGCTATTGTTGGTCACATCTAAATAAACATATTCACATACTATGGGTAAGTTATAACTGATTCATTATTGTATTATATATTCAAGTAGACAAAAAATTCAACTTGGTCATGTCTGGTGCATCCAATCTCATGTAAATATGTCCTAAACACATTGACAAAAGTAAATTGCTTTTCCATTAGATTCTTTTTGTCAGTGACTTTTTTTATTTATTTTGCTGGTTGGATTAGATATTTTCTCCATTATACAATGCCCTACCTGACATATGAAGAAATTCCAAATAAATAAGGTTTCCCACAGGGTGAAGATAGATACTTTGCAAATATTATCATTGAGCTTCTTCTATGGCTCCTATATGAAAGGGTTCCATTAGTGGATGATGGTTGAAAATCATTGAAAGCACTAAATGTGTTGATGCTAAATATATTGGTGAGAATTCTTCTCTTTTTATTTTCTGTTTATGTCACCATATGTTTCTACATTATAAACATTCGATTGTGAACAATTTTTGAAGTGATTTGAATTATCTTCCCAATTTAACCTTAGATATGTTAAATTTGTCATTAAATTTTATGTTACTATGAACTTTTTGAAAATATTAATATTTATATTTTAGTATTTGATAGGATGTTTGGTTGACACTTTCAAACACAGATGCTTACTCTAAGCTCCTAATATTTATACTGTGACCTTTATGGATAGGTTTTCTTACACACTTTATGCTAATTGCAAGGTTTTCATCTAATTGGTTCATTCAAAGTGTGAACAAACAACATAACTATCAAGAATATGATATTGCATTCTCTTACCAATTATATTAAAAGTGTCACAAAATTTAATATTAACATTATTATACTTTAACTAAACCTACAAACCAAATTGAAAATTATATTATAACATAGTTACCAATCAAACGGGAACTATAGCCCAGGAAGACTCAAAAAACATGAAAAACGCCCCAAAAACAAAAATTGTGTATTCCAGAACGCACTTGTTTTTTCTTAAGGTCAAATTTCAATTTTTTTAAAATTGTGCTAAAATCGAAATTGTTTCTTGAAAAAAGGATAGAAAAAACACCCTTTAAACAAAACGAGTTGATGTTGGAATAACAAAAAAAACATTGTGTCACAATTTTGACACATTCTAAGAATGGAATTAAAGAAAATATATTAGGACATTGAAAAATTGTGAAAATTATAAAATTTTTGATACATGATGTTAAATATAAAAATATTGTGTCTGAAGGACTTATCATTTCCAACAATTTTCATCCATCTTGTTAAAGATAAAATATCTTAACTCTTAAAAACCCTAAAAATGTAATTGTTTTCAGCCATTACATTAAAGATAAAATATCGTAGCGCATAAAAACCTTCATGACAAGTTTTAAATATCAAGCTTTTAAATATTAAGTTTTCAACACACTTAAACCATGAAATTATGGACAAATTATATGACTTGAACAATTTTTAAAAATTAACAAGTAAATGAAATATTTATTATTCCAAGAGTAATTTTTATTTCAAAGGATAAGAATATATCTCTTTTCAAATCTTAGCCTAAGACAAATTTAAATCTAATTGCAACCAAAATCTAAAAATCAACCATCAAATCAAAGTGTCCCCTTTCAATGAGGCATATCATTTTTAAAATTTTTAAAAGAATCTTATACCAAATGCTAACAATACATAATATCATGGCAATTTCACTGCATAATCTAAAAATTAAACATTAATTTATATTTTATTTTTTACTTTTAATCAAAATATCGACATTGGTATATTGAATATAACATAAATTAATTTTGTAATTCATTGTTGCGTTGTGGATATTCTAAAGAGATGAATTCTTCATAATTAAAATGTATAATCCAACAAACATAGAAATTCCTCATAACTTCATGAAATATCATATGGAAGTCAAAATATTTATTTCAAGTTACCATGCAAACATCAATTACATAAAAATGTCTTAGACAATTATTCAAAATCAACCATAGGTTTTGGCACACCATCGGAACCTACATCTCTAGATGAATGACTCAATGCAGATGAAGATGATCCATATTCTTCTCTTTCATTAGCTAGTGCTCCATCTGGGTCAACATGCATGCCCACTATTTCAGAGTTCAAAAGTCTTGTATATCTATGACTACATTAAACGGAGTCCCATCTCAGCAGTATTTGTTCTGGTAGAAATTTCTTCAAAATACTTATGGTCTTCAACTGAAGAGTTCCTCTCTTTGTAAAATTGAAGCAATACACAAGTATACCAACATCCTCCAATTTTAAGACATCTGTGCGGCGACGATTTATATTTGCGCTCTTTATTTTTCTCTTTCTGCCAATTCTTTTTTTAGCTACCATCTCTAGCTTGTACACACCATTAAAAGGGTGGGTACTTGTCGCATACCAATATACATCAAGAGTTGTAATATCTTCATTTTCATTAATGACCTTTATAAACTTGGAAATCCATAATGGATAGACAAGTGGATCTTCATCTGCTAAGATTGCTATCATGCAGCCCTTCTTAACATCCTACACAAAACCCCTGTAAAGGTCTTCCATGGATTCATGTTGTGCACATCAACTTCTAGAACCAATATAGATTTATGTTTCCTCTACATGTGGAGAATTAATAATAGCTCGAGACTATTGTTGTTCAAAAATGTATGTTTCCTCGTGTTCATTTGGAATATGTTGTGGCCAAAAAAATAGAGTCTTCAAAAGCGTATCCTCATTTATTGATCTTGAAATAATATCACTTTGATTATTGGAAAAATACTCCCCCCAAACTGAATCAACAACATCAAAGTACTCATATGTATATCTAATACATATTTTAATTTCCCCCAGACATTCAAAATAACTTATGTCTCTTTGATGCCTTCATGCATTATGGAGTTCAAAAACTGACTGTAATAACAATATCTTTGATGAAAATATTGGACGCTCTGGAATGAACTTCAAAAACGTTAAACCTGATGATGGCCCCCATTCTACAACAGTTGAATACTTCTTGCCCCATGTAAGTATTCTCCCATAAAAATTTTTGATATGAAATTGATGCTAGAAGATAATGTCGTTAAGTTTTTCAATGCATTTCTCATCACCATGAGATCCCAAAATAAACCTTTGCATGTAAATAGTTTCTTCCAACACATGAAAAACAACCTTTGGAATGTAGGATTCCTCAATACATTCAATTAATGATGGCAGGATCCCAACACCTTTCCTCCTCAATGTTACTGAAAAACGATTGAACATTTGATCAATATGGTCATGTGTATGCACAATAAGAAGCAAACGAAAATTTCTCTTTTCAAAAATTCTCAATTCAACAAACATGTTTAGATACCCAAAAATAACTTCATTTTTTTTTTCACGGCTTGTGTTTTCCAATTGTACATACAAAACTTCAAGAAGAATAATAAACCAATGATTAACCACATAATGGATTATAGTTATGGTCATATTTGCATCATTATGAATATTTGGAGCTATGAAGAAAAACCTTAGAAACATCTTCTCATTAAAGACCATACATCCAACCAAGTGAAACTGAATGAAATTTTCCTCCTGTAAAATTTTCACGTGTGGAAAAAATGTGTCAGAGGTGTTTTATTTTGGTCCACACCATCAATTATCAAACCCAAATATTTATTTAGATTATCATAACACTTCTTTCAATGTTTATACAATTTTTTCCTTTCAATTGTTTGTTGATTGTGATGCTCTTGAAGTTATTTGAAAATGGAATCTGTACATAAAATTAAGAAGCATATGAATAAATATATTTTCATAGTTGATAACCATCCACTTTTTAAAAATAATTTTCTGAACGCATACCTCTTTCTACCGCTTGACATTTATCTTTTTTTTTCTTTAAGAGAAGCATATGTAAATCCCCATCCTTGTCTTCTTAGGAATACAAACATTGTTGAATTCATTCTTCCATACCCTTGTAAAATACGAATATGTAATAAAATTACCAACTTCTTCAGCAGCTTCTGCATAATCTTTGTATAAGCTGAAGATTTCTCGTCTTGAGAAATTATTTAGAATATGTATTGTGTATTTATTTGGCATACACTCTCCATGCTTTGAAAAGAAGTCTTTCATCCATGACATAGCAGTATTTGCTAACGACCTAGCCTCCCTTTCATAACGTACTTCTAAATAATATGTGGGATCTTTTTCTAGTTTTTCTTAGATACTTAATAAATGAAAATTACCAATTGAATGGAACATTTTGAAAGTCTTTCTGCAGAGTAATACATTCCCAATATGATAATCATAACCCGCTAGTGCAGATTTCATGCAACCCACTAAATATGAATTTTTCATGCTTTTATTCATTGAAAAATATATTTTCCTTTTCTCCAAAGAAAATTTGAAATCGATATGTTTCAAGCAATCCCTTTGAAAAAATTCACTTGAAACCAACTAAACGAAATAAATTCTTTTTGTGAGATATGTTGTCCTCACCCTTGTATAACTGGAATGTTTTGGATTGATATGAAAAGGTCTACTCCAACTCCTAGTTACAATATTTGCTTGCAACGACTTCATCATTCCATTATCCTTTGTAGAAATAGTTTCATCACCATTAGGATGAATATTATCCCCACTATCATCATTTTCAACATAGTTAATAAAGTCATCAGCATCATTGCCTGGAAAATATTCATTACCATGCTCACTTGAAGAAATTTTTTCACAAGAATCATCTACGCTTTTGTAACCTTGACCCAGATGAAATTATTCACCATATTGATCCATGCTTTCGAATTCTTCCCTTGGAGGATTCAATCCTTTATCACCATGAGTGAATGATCACTTAGAGAAAATGCATTATTCAAATATGTGCCTCTAAAATTATCATTTGCAAGAAACTCTTCATCCTCCCCTTCCTCAGTGGTGCTCTCATAATCATTGGGATTAGCCCTAAGTGGAAGCTTTGAATCTGTATTCACTAGAATTTCTTCATCCAACCCTTCCCCTTCCTCACTGGTGCTCCCATAATCCTTAGGATTAGTAATAAGTGGATGCCTTGAATCTATATTTATTGGAAATTATTCACCCCCACCCCCCCACCCCTTCATCAATGGTGCTCTTATAATCATTAGGATTAGGATGAAGTGGAAATTTTGACTCTACAAATTCGTCCCCCTCTTCATAAGTGGTGCTCGCATAATCCTTAGGATTTGGAGGAAGTGGATATTTTGACTCTGCAAATTCTTCATTCCCCTCTTCATCAGTGGTGCTGGCATAATTCTTAGGATTAGGACGAAGTGGATATTTTGACTCTAGAAATTTTTCATTCCCCTCTTCATCAGTGGTGCTCACATAATCCTTAGGATTAGGAGGAAATGGATATTTTGACTCTAGAAAAATTTCATTCCCATCTTCATTATTGGTGCTAGCATAATCCTTAGGATTAGGAAGAAGTGGATATTTTGACTCTAGAAAATTTTTATTCCCCTCTTAATCAATGGTATTGGCATAATCCTTAGGATTAGGATGGAATAGATATTTTGACTTTGGAAAATTTTCATTCCCCTCTTTATCATTGGTACTCGCATAATCCTTAGGATTAGGGCGAAGTGAATATTTTGACTCTTGAAATTCTTCATTCCCCTCTTCATCAGTGGTGTTCGCATAATCCTTAGGATTAGGATGAAGTGGATATTTTGACTCTGCAAATTCATCATTCCCCTCTTCATCTGTGGTTCTTGCATAATCCTTAGGATTAGGATGAAGTGGATATTCTTCATCCCCCCCTTCATCAGTGGTACCCTCATAATCCTTAGGATTAGGACGAAGTGATAATTTTGACTATGGAAATTCTTCGTCATGCCCTTCATCACTGACATTTTCATAATCCTTAGGATTACGAGTAAGTGGAACAACTGACTCTTTATTTACATAAATTTCTTTTTACTGCACTTCATCAATTATGTCATCATCCTTAGGATTACAACCAAGTCGATTTTTTGACTCTCTATTCATGGTGAACAGACTCCTGTTATCTTCATCAAGATGTTGTAGTTGTAGAAAGTAAAACTTTTCTACCAGAAGAACCCATGGCTTTCAATAAGAAGATTTTGAATGATACAAATGCACTCTCTCACAATTACAATATATATCTTAATGACTAAAAATTTCCCTCTAAAACTCCCCCCCAAAAATTATCGCTAAAATTTTCCCTCCAAATATTTCCTCTAAAACTTTTTGCTAAAAACTTTCCATCCAAAAATTTCGTTTCAAATATTTCGTAAAAAATATTCATCTAAAATGTATTTCAAATCATTTTAATAAACTATTGGTCTTGAAATATTTCACTGTACTTTCTATTCAAAATATCCACAAAATATTCCTTTCATGCATGCCTTCCCAACTAAAATAAATTTATTATTTGAATGATTTAACATTGACTACATGTAAATATTAACTGTAATAACTACATGCAAATATTAACTATTTTAACTATAACTAACTACATGCAAATATAAACTATAATATTAACTATAATAACTACATGCAAATATTAACTATTTTAACTATAATATTAACTATAATTAAGTACAAGTAAATATTTTAAATTTTAAATTTTAATCCCACATTCACGAAATGGTAAACCAATCACACAATCTTCGCTATATAACAAAAATCATTGTTTCTATTCCTCACATCACATCAAGTCTTTTGGGCTTTGTTGGAGAAATTTTGTGGAGGTGTTGTATTGGTATTGGTAATTTTGTCTAGGCATTGTTTTCGCATTGGAGGCGTTGCATTGCCATTGGTAATTTTGTGGAGGCGTTGCGTTGGCATTAGTAATAGGATTTTCACATTTAAAAGGTTAGTTTTCCTTCTATTTTTTCCATTTAAAGACAAGTTTGGGGAAAATATGTTTTTTATTTTTTTTTTTTATTTTTTTTTTTTTTATGGTTTTTCTGTTCCAAAACTAGTTTTTCTTATGGGTTTTGGGTTTGAAGACCTTAATGTTTTTAGCCAAGAAAATGGGAAAAAACTCAATTTTTTAGCGTTTTTAGGGAAAAAAATAGAGTGTTTTCTTTTTTAGGGTTGTTGGGTTCCTCTATGAAACAAAAAACCAAAAAACGACCATGCACATCAAAAAAAGTCATATTATTCTATTTTATTTCTAAAAGTGCAACCGAAAAATAAATAAATAAATAAATAATAATAATAATAATAATAATATTTTTATTTTTATTTTTATTTTAAAACATGAAATTTTATTTTAAGAATATCATTGACATTTTAATTTTTTTATTTAAAGGAAAAATACAGATTTTTTTACAGTTTATACTAAACTTGTTTTTTTTTATTATAAAAATATTTGTAAACTAAAAAAACAATTTAATTGTAAAGTAATTTTAATATTTTGTTTTTGTTTTTAAATTAAAAAAAAAAAAAAATATTTAAATTTAAAGAAAAAGAAAAAATGGGCGCTTTTATTATTTAAATTTTTTTTTAAAATTTTACATTTTAATTCTTATTTGTTTTAATTTTACATTTTAATTTTTTTTTTTTTAATATTTTAAATTTTTTTTTTTTTGGTTATTGTTTTTTAAAATTTTTAAATTTAACTAAAAACATTTTAATTTTTTTTGTTTAATTTAATTATTTAAATTCATTTTTATTTTCTATTTAAAAAAAATTAATTAATTAAAAAAAATTATATGTTATTATAATACATTTATTATATTTTATTATAATTTATACTTATTATAATATTATTAAATTATTTATTATAAATTTATTGTTTTAATTTAAAATTTAAAATTGTTTTAATTTATATTATTATTTTTTATTTTTATTTTTATTTTTAATTGTTTTATTTAAAAATAAAAATAAAAGAATAAATTTGGTCACCCATTGGGAGCTGCAGGTCTCAATAAGGGCCCACTAAGGATGTTTCCGTCGGGCCTCCCGCCATCGGTTTTATGAGGTCGACATTTATACTGGAGTCGAGTCAAGCAAACACCGTGGAGCATCATTGCCGTAGCTCTGCCCCCGTTTCTGGGCGGAAAACTGATTTTTTTATAAATATAAACTATACTATATAGTATTTTAAAATTATATATATATATATATATATATATATATATATATATATATATATATATATATATAAAATTTTTAAAAAAATTCTATAATTTATAATTTTAATATAATTTTGAAATTTTGAAATTATTTTATATTTAAAACTTTTAAAATATAAGTTTTATTTTATTAATTATATTTTAAAATTTAAAATTTAATTTATTAATTTTATATTTATAAAAAAAAACAAAACAATTAATATTAAAATAAAATTAACATTAATTATTTTTTTTCTTTTTAACTTAAAAAAAAAATTAATTTTAAAATTGGTTAAACTCTTCTTCTTCTTTTTTTTTAATATAAAAAATAAACTAAAGTTTCAAGTCTATTTTATTTTTTAAATTTTTATTTTTAAATTGTTTTACAAAACAATTTTACATTAAAAAACAAAATATAACTATTTACTTTATAGAATGTATTATAAAAAATATTATATGTGTGTGTATGTGTGATTTTTAATATTTTGTTTTTAAATGAAAAAATTATATGGTTAATTTTGTTTGTTTATTTTCAATTTATATAGTTTTACAGATAAATTTTGTTTTTTTAATTTAGTTTATAGAAATTATTTTTTGATTAATTTTAAATTTATATTAGCAAACTTAAAAAAGAAAAGAAAAATTGATTAATTAAGTTATGTCTTTTCTCATTAACTAATATATATATATATATATATATATATATATAGATATATATATATATATATATATATATATCTTTTTATGAGGAAAATGGCATCAAAAAGATTTATGTGAATATTTCTGCACCTAGGGCAGTAACTCCCAAATCTAAAGTTGCACTTGGATGCACTATGGATATTGTTGGACGTAATAAGGACATTGTTGCACACATTATGCATACTATTGAAGAATCAAAAATTTAAAGACGTAATAAAAGTCAAGAAAGTGGTCCACGAGGTTCATTCAAGCTTATTTTTGAATGGAGTAACACTGAGGAAAAAAATAAAAATGATTTTTCATGGTATCTTGAAGACAATGAAATGGAGAATGATATACATATCTATCAGATTTGTGGTATGATTGACTTAGATGAATCATATCAAATGATGGGTAGAGTACGAGACATATGTTTGGTGCCAAATACAAACACTAATTATGTTCTTGCAAGAATGGCTAATAAACGTGACAAGGTTAGATATCATCTATCAAAGGTCAAGTATGACACAAATGAAACATCTCCAAAGTTGTTTGCAGAGATCGTAAGAAATATCGCAAATAACATTGTTAGTATACTTATTTATATTTCTGCTATGCATTATTGTAAGGATCATTCAATTTTTTATATATTATTAATCATTGACATGTTTTATTTTTGTTTCATAGGATTTTTTTGTGCCTCTTTGAAACATTTTTGAAGGTATTTATTATATGGAGCCAAATGTTATGACTGTGATCAACACTTTCCACACAGTCAAAGAAGAGGAAAGGAGAATGAAGCAAAGATAAATAGCTCGTGACATTACAATAGTACAAAGAGGGGATCACCCAAGAGTCACTAAGGTGGGTCAATATTTTAAACCTAAACATGTTGCTTTTGAAGATGTGGAACATGAATTTGGAAATTATGATAGAATTAGTGAGGAGGAGATTAGAATAGTTGTGCAAAAAGAGAAAACAAATCAGACACTAAAAATAAAAATGGCCAAAGACGTCTCTCTTTTACCTGATGATGAAGAGCTTGTTTATAAAAAAACATATATGTTAACCAATAAGAAGAAGAAATCAAATCTTGGTCAACCTGTAAAAGTTATGAGTAGCAGTGGAGAACAAACTGAAAGCTTTAAAGGAAGCAGAGAAATCATAACACTAGGTGTTGAGTTAGAGGATGGCATTATTAAAACAAAACAAAATTTCATTCGATATGATTTGAGGAAGAATAAATTAATTTATGGTGGCCAAACATTTGAGCTTAATGTCAGCCAATTTTATAGGTCAGATGAAGGGAAATCTCAATATCAAATTAGAACGGCCCATCACATACATGTACTTAATCTGAAAACATTGTTCAGGTTCAATCCATATGTGCATGTGGTGGATTATGTGGTTCTTGTTGATCCACGTCAGGTTCCCAACAAACAAATATTTGACAAGACAAAATGGTTTGATTATAAATATTATGTAATTGGATGGAACCATTCGGTAAAGGCTAAAATACAATTGATTAAGGAATATCCCAATAACTATCTTTTTCAAACAGTGAATTGCATCATTTACGTTGGTTTAATAGAAAAAGAATAAAATTTATTGGCATGGGATCATAATGCGAATAATGAGTACAGAATGAAAATGACTTTCATCCAAAGGGTTAGATTTATTCATAATGAATTCATAGAAAAATGTGGTGGGGATGAGGCACAAGTTAGTCTAACATTTCAGAAGGAATGTTTAATGGAAACATGTTATCAAATTGATGAAAAAATAAAAAAATAAAAGATGGAAAAATGCATTCAAATATATTCATAAGCATGGATAACATTTTTCAGCTGCCATTTAGAAGTTGGGAGATATGGGATTTGATTGATGAGATTTTTGAGCAGTGGGAGAATAATTCCATAAAAAATAAGAAGGTTAAAAAGAGTAAACCCATAATATGTACTAACAGTAAGACATGTCCTGAAATGAAGCAACCTCCAGAGGATATGAATATTACACCTTGGAGAAAAATGCAAGGAGTGAAGGATGAAAAACTAGTCAAATCAGTACTAACCCGTGTGAAGTCGGGTGAATTATCAATGGATGAAATGTGTGCAGAATTTCAAAAGTAAGTTTCTTGAATTATTTCTTATTTTCCTTTAATTATAATTTTATTTTAAATAAAACATAATGTTGTTGGTAGAATTTGCTACACATGTCACTACATTAACAATTTTAACTTTATTTAATCAGTCAGAAGATTTATATGAAAATACAATAACATATGGTTAAAATGTTGAATGAAGATAGTTGGGATGATGTTGTGCGCCACTATCCATAATCAAGTTCTACAGCAACACTTAAAGATTTTTATATTGTATTCAATAAGGTATGTTGAGTTATACATTCATTTTATTCATATGTAAACTATTTTTATTTTATTACTTATAAATATATATTTTTTTATGTCATTAAAGATGTCACAGAAGGATGCAAATGGAGTATCAGATACTTTCAAAAGCTTCATTAAAAAAATTAAGTTGGAAAAGATGAGAAAAAACGTCTTATGAATGTTGAACTTGATCCTACTCCTAATCATTTCATTTGGAATGGGCTCGACAATATCCAATATCAAATAATACAAGGTGACTGTGAAGATATTGCAAAACTAATACCTAAAAGGGAATGTGCCCTATTTATTACAAATATTCCTCATGGTTTCAGTTTCCCAGATATTGAATATGATAGTGAACCATATACTTATCAAGATTTTAGTAAAGTGGTTACGATTTTTCAAGAAGTCACAACATCACCACTTTGGAGATTTGTGACATTTCATTCAGACACACAGTTTGCAAGGTTATTAACAAGATTCAAGGGAAAAAAAATCAAGGATGCAACTTACATGGTAAGACTTTCAAATGGTATGTTTACTGTTAAATATTTTTATTTATGTAAAATTTAATTGAACTTTTACTATGTTATGTTACAGGAAAAAGTCAAATATTGTTTCTTCCGAAGATCAACCTATTATAAATGATTGTGAGTTTATCCATGTTGAATGCTGGACAAAAAAGAATAGCTATAAGCGTATTCTTATGAATCGAGTAGATGGAAATAGTCATAGTCAAGTATTGGTTCATGATGCAGTTGTAAGAAAACTAACATATGAGAGATTGTTCAAATGAAGGAAATTGGGTTTTGGATTTATTCTCAGGTTCAGGTAAGTTTTATTTTACAAATTTGAATTTAAATATTTTATATTTTACATTTTATGTGTTTATACTAGTTTGCTTATTTATTTATTTTGTGCTTGATGATTAGGTACAACACTAGCATGTTGCCTACAAAAATGAAGAAATTGCATTGCGATTGAGAAAGACCCATTGCAATGAAAATTTATTCAACAAAGAATTAACGTTCTTCAATTTATTGCAGATGCAAAGCAAGAAGTTGGTTTTAGGAAAGGGGATTTTAATCAATCACACGTGGTAAAAAAATCAAAGGAACCTGAACCACCATTATATGGAATGATTGGAAAAAGACACTTTGGAGGATTTGTAGACATGAAAGATCCATTAGAAGATGGAAATGACCAAAATGAAGCATAAAATTTTGCAGAAGAAGACATTAATAATGTTCTAGAAGATGTTGAACATGCACTAGTTGATATTGTTGAAGATATTTAAGTTATGCTTGCAAAAAAGCTCAATTTTGAGAGCTATTAATCAATTTTACTTGTAATGTTTAGAATTTGATATTTTATGAGAAGAATCCTTATTTTTTGCAAAATGTGTGATTACTATTTTTTTGATATAAAATTAATAAAAAATTCTATTTTCTTAATTTATTTTCTTAAAATTTTCCCAAAAAAATAGTTTATGTTTTTTAACAAAAAGTCTCTAAAAGTGTATTTATTGCATTCTATTTATATTGAAAATGTGTATCCTTTCGTCATATGGTTCAAAATATTGGATTTTTAGCAACAATTATTTGATGTGCATTGAAATATTAATTAACAATACATAAACATATAGAAAATATAAAATTTATAATAATGAACATTTAAAAAAAAATTTATCTATGTGAAAAAATGAAGATTTCATTACAAATTTTTATTTAATTTTTTTTTTCTTTTTAAAACACAAGTACATAAATTCACTCAAAAATAAACATCTCAGGGAAGAAGAAGACATTAGAAAATTTATAGTGTCAAAACAAACCCTGTAAAAAAAAGTGGTTGATGATAGACCATCACTATTCAAAACACCACTATTCAAAATCGACATGAAAATCGTCACATTAAAAAATAAAGAAAAAAAAAAAAAAAAAGTGCCATAAGATGCTCCAGAAAAAAGGGTGATTCTACATCACCACTTTTCAAAATCGAGTGTTTTTTTGGCTACCTAAAAAAATTAGGTACCAGTTCAGTTACCTATTTGATCAGTAACTATGTTTTATTATAATTAACAATTAATATTTTAAAATTTATTTCGTACTTAATATTTCCCCTTAAACTAATTTTGATCGATTAATATCTCATCTTCCTCATATGTAAGAAAACATGGTAATGGCCCAAGACGAGAGGTCTCTGGAAGAAGTAGCACTTTGTGCCCTAATGGACCACCAAACAAGTCATTTTGGGTGGCCAATTTTTCTTTGCATAGAATGATGTAGCTGCAATTAGAAATCTTGCAAGTGGGGGTATTGAATTTTTATCAACAAAACATGGGGAATACCCCCTTGGAGGTTTTTTTTCATTGGTTTTGAAATTATACATGGTAAAGAAGCCAACCATGTAGAAAATGACCTCTGGAAAGAAAGAGAAGCAGCAATGTGTAAGGCGATATTTTGAACCAACCAAGGTTTTACTTCCATAGATGTTGGTATTTTTATGAAGTGTATTTCAATATAACAAATTTGTATTTACATGCATGGTAGAGAAGAGAATCATATTTGATTAAATTATCTGGTTTTAAACATGTCCATCTGAATTTGTGAAGCAGCCAAAATTTTTTCAATGGTACCTATGGTCATCACTCTTATGCTAAATTAGACTTATTGAGTGCAGTTCCTCTAATTTACATTAATTGATGCAACAAATATGAAACTTGATAGAATGCAGTACCTGATATTCAATGTTTAGTATTTACAGAAGTTACTATTTTCTTGAACATGTGCCGAATTAAAAAAATTGATTTAGCATTGCTTGATGTCATTGTTGGTTATTTTTTTTCTTATCATCTTTATTTTTCCCACTCTAATCCTATTCTCTATGGATCTTTTTTTTGTTCCCCTAGTTATATTATATAAATATAGAGGGGGAATGAAGTGCATTTTTGTATTATATAGTTCTTTTTTCTTTGAGGTTCTTGTCTTCACGCCCCTTCACTAATTGAAGTACCTGTCAGAAGACATAGTTATCATTCAGAGGTAAAAAATATGTTCCTTGTATCCATGCAATTTCATCTTTGGATACTCATGCTTGGTGTGGATTTGGAAGTGTTTGAATTCCCCTTGGATATTTTGTTGGTGTAAGAAATATTAGACAAACATTGTGCTTATGATTTTAACATTTGTTTAGTAGTTACATTTCAGGATCATTATTATTGATCGCTATATTTTGACATCTTGAATTAATTAATAATGAGAAGCACTCCCAATTAGTTTTCTAGACCCCATAGCTAGTAGAATTCAAACATTTAGCTTATTATTCATAATTGCATCATATATACTCATTGTTTTATACTTTTTGACATGGAAAAAAGTCTTTGAGAGGAAGATTTTTATGTTGTCACAACAAATTTAAATGGTTCACAAGGCGAGAAATTAACTTTTCATGTAATTGAAAATTTTAGGTTTGATAATTATAGGTCATTTATAGGATATAAGTGCCTTCAAATTTTCACTTCTAATTGAAAATATTGAGTACCTTGTACATAACTATGTTTTCCTCCACCCACTTTTCATAACTTCCATAACCTATTAGGTAGAGACCTGCAACTTAGATGCTATTTTGCTTGTTTCGTAAAAGGTTTTTCAAGACTTTACAGTTTTATAATTTATTGAAAGTTGTATAATTTTTAATTTATAAAGTGTAAAGGTCTAATTACTTAAGGGTTGCTAGCTCAATGGAAAAGCACCTTCTTTACAAGAAGATGGTTGGTGGTTTGATTCCATCATGCCCTGATATCCATATGGAATGGTGAAAATAAACTTTTGGTGACAAAGAATCTTCTGACCATCACCAACAAGCTTGTGGTGACACTTTCGACCCTCACCAAAATATGAAATGGTTATGGTCAATGAATTCTAACATATATATACATCAGTAGTAATGACCATGAAAGTTCCATCACCATAAATCATTATTGTTCATGTGAAATGATGATGGTCACTATCTGTTATTATAATCATTATTAGTTACGAACCCTAAATGTCACCACAACACCAGTACTTTTGGAAAAATGGCCTTTGGTGACATTTAATTTTTGGTGATGAAGGCTCTTTTCACTATCACTAATGAGCTTATGGTGACCTTTTTCAACCCTCACCAAAATATTAAATGTTGACGGTCAATGAACATCACTATATATATATATATATATATATATATATATATATATATATATATATATATATATGCATTGATAATGACAACCGTGAAAGGTCCATCACCATAAATCATTTTTTTTCATATGAAATGATGACGATCACTATCTCTCATTATAATTAGTATTTGTGACATACTTTGAATGTCACCACAACACCTATAATTTTTGTGATGCCACTTTTGGTAACGTTCAAGTTTTTGGTGAGGAAGGCTAAGGTGTGTCACCATTGGTTATATGATATGGTGACACTCACTATCGGTCATTATAAATCATTATTGGTAATGAACCTTGAATTTCACCACAACACCTATAATTTTAGCGATGTCACCTTTGCCGATGTTCAGTTTTTGGTGACGAAAGCTCTTTTGATCGTCACTAATGAGCTTATGGTGACAGTTTTTGACACTCACCAATGTCGTTTTTGTCGTAGTGAATGAAATTGGAAGCAACCAATAGAAGAACTAAAGTCTTAAGAAAAAAAATTCAAAAAAAGGAAAATCATTGTGCAAAGATAGAATTTGAAGTTGTAACTCTAAGGGAATATTATGAGAAAATCAACAAATGGGTAACGTCATATGAATATCTAGAGAATATTATTAATGAACAACACTCTTCTATAATCAAGACAGACATTGGATACAATCACATGGCTTCAAATACACAATGTGATGACAAAAACCAACATAATGTTATTCAAAGAAACACTAAATCAAGTCACACATCTGAAAAGAAATCTCCCAATCCAAAATCAAGACCAATCCCTAGGAATAAAGGATGGTTTGCAGATATTATTTTTCTTGTAACTAATTTGGGCATAAGGTCATTGATTTCAGGTCAATATTTTGGAATCGAAACAGAATATAGGTTAAGTTTCAATACATGATTATAAATTGCAAGAAAATTTGGAGGAACAAGGAACATCAGTCAAAGAGGTAGGGAAGATCGCCCCTATTGTAGTCCATCGCTCTTAAAGAATACTTCCAACAGTAACTGAAAAAGTGAATGTGAGTTACGTAACCTCATGAAGAGCGGGTGATGATTATCAGGTCCACAGGATCAGTAGTATGATATCTTGGGAAGATATGCATGAGTATCTTGGTGATGGTTGTCTATTTTGGTTTAATATTATTTTGATGATGTTTTATTATTACTGACATTTCATTTAATGAATTATCAGTGAAAAGGAGTAGATAATATAGGTTCAGGGGGAGTTATGAATATAAAGAATCAACAGATCACTTTCTATACATGGATCTCATGAAGGGCAATCCCGTATATACGAAAGTTTTGATCTAGACAGTCGCGTACATTTCTCGGACATGGATAAGTAGTGGAACTGATTCAGTAGGAGTTTCTCATTTTTTTTATCAGTAGGCTATTGATATACTAGAACTAACATTAGTTTATTGCAAACTATGGATAATTCCCATATGGTGCTTAGGAATGATGGTTGGTTCATGATGGTTCCTGAGATATTGAAAAATTGTTGATGTGGTTATTTGATGCATTTTTTAATTGATGAGATGGATATGATCATATTCAACCATGAGTAGTTGCCACAGATTTAGGGGGAGCATATGATATGCTTCTAATAATGCATTATTGGCATTATGGTCCTATTACGATGTTTAATATAAGTACATGGTTGTTACTACTATCAAAAATCCTATTCCATTACTCATTGCTGAAAATATATGTGTTGATATGTCTAATGTTGCTTGAAGATGCACTTGGTTAAGTCGTTACTCATGGTCTTTGTGATGTATTCATGGTTTATTCACTTCTTGTTGGCATTGATGAGGAGATATATGTTGCTTGATTTAAGTATGTTGATGATGCTTCCAAACAGTTCTATATGAATGAATTATATGGACCTCATAAGAATTAGGGTAATTTTGAGGTCTAAAATGGGCCTCCTAAGGAATCATAAAATAATAGTGGAAATAAAAAAACAAGATTTCCTAACATCATCAAATTTTAGAGGGAAAAATAGAAAACTATTTTTTCAACTCATCTCCCTATGAGTTTACTCAAATTTCAAGTGGAAACACTCATTGGATGCATAATTTTATTCCCCATCCAAGGAGTACCCATGTTGCATACCTTCGATGGACTCTACTATACAAACAAATGATAAATGCATGAAAAACATGATTACAATCACATTTTTCTGGTATTTCTCTTTTTTCATGTAGCTGGGTCTATCGAACCTATGCAACATGGGTACTCCTTGGATGAGAAATTAAATTTTGCATCCAATGACTACTTCTCAAAATTTTAGTAAAATCTTAGGGCGATAAGTTGAAAATACGAGTGGAAAAAGTGGTTTTATTATTTTATTTTATTTTTATTTTTTTACTTTTTTACTCCAAAAATGGTGAATCATCCCCCATGGTTGACATCATCATGTTGAATCCTATTGGTTCTTATAAAGTTTATTTTGGTTGTACATTTTTCTTAGGAGGCCCATTTTAGACCTCAAAATTCCCCTAATGAAGGATATTTATCTGTTACTTGAGTTGATAAATATGATATATATGTTATGCTCAAAATTTATATGTTGTTGTCATTTTTTCATCAATGATGCATAGGTTGGATGTAGTGAAATTTTGGATGGTGCCTATGTTGCTTAAGCTACATTTGAAAAGTTGGTGCTACTATTAGTCAATTCCATATGATGAATTTATGGATGACGCTTATATGTTTCTTGAGCTACATTCACTAAAATGGATAATGGGTCCTACCCTTTCTAAAGCTTGAAGATACAAATATGGAAATGGTTGATCAGATTTGTGATGACTGAAGGTTTTGCTACCTATATGCTACATATGATGATGTATATGATATGTAAGGATTGTGGCTCTTATTATCTGTGAAGAGAGAATGTCGATCTTAATGATATGAGATCAAGGAGATGATGTTATAGGTCAATTTTGGCATCATCCCCCATGGCCTGGTCAAACTGGATATCATCCTTAGGACCAATGAAATAGGGTCTATCATCCCCTTACATTTCAATTGCTATATGCCCTAAGAGAATAAAAAATCATTCATGGCTTCTATTGTGAGATTTCCAAGGTTTGAAGTATATGTTATATCACTTATGAACTTACCGGCGCAGCTCTAAAGGGATTAACTGTGTTGCATATGTAGTATCCTCCATTCAAGGGTGCACTTTAATGCACTTCCCGACAGTCAAGAGTGTGTTGGTTAATTGGTAGCGAAATTCTCATTGTTCCTGAATCTCCACATGGCCAGTGCCTTTTAGAAGTGTCCATATGTGTCAAAATTTGAATCCAAGTGTACATCTAATACCTCTAATAATGGTAGCCCTAGCGGCCAAACCCATGATCTTGCATATATAATGCTCTTCAACTCAAAACTTCACAAAAGCCTCAGCATGAGACAACCTTAACCTCGGCAATTTTCCATCTCATACTCTAAGGTTTACAACCCCACTTTAATATTTTATTTCCGACTTTATGAAATTTGATTTATTACCCAATCAATAAACTATATGGACGGTAGCATTTTCACTTTCAAAACCTTATGGTTTAAAACCATTGAACAAATACTTGCACTTTGAGCTTACGCTATCAAACTCATTAAACTTCTGGTATAAGACAATTTAAACAATGCCTTATAATCTTGGCCCACATATCCAATAATCACTTACCAATGAAAAGACCACTAACCATATATTTAACATGCTTGCAACTTGCTATGAAAAACCCTTTTCCAATATTGAAATGGAAACAACATTTCAAGTCCTTTATAATAAATATCTAAGTCTAAACTTAGACATTAAAACCAATTTAATCTTCCAGCATCAACGTTTTACTCCTTCCCTTGGCCCCACATATTATATTTTAATTATAATAAACATAAATGAAACAAACGTTGGGCCCTTACCTCAATTAACTCCCGAGCAGCTTTGAAATCGAGTGCTCTTGGATCTTCCGCTCTTAAGATTGAACGCAAATCGTGTTCTTTTTATCACAGAAGTTTAGCACACAAATATTGTGTGATATAAGCAGTTTTATACACATGACGTGTTCAAAAATGATTGGATTTCATTCTAAAATGGAAAAACACTCCTCAACAAAATAGACACGCGATACTAGTGGTATTCTCCACAAAACCACTCAACCGAAAACTTCAATTTCTGACCGTATTGGATCTGGTTTTCAATAGACTTTTGATTCGATTCAACCCTCCATAAAAATAACACGCATGAAATTTATAAATAGAGAAAATTCATTCAGTTCTGGTCTTCTACGCCTTAGCCATTCCACTAACAATCCTCGACCAAAGCTCTTCAATTCAATCTGTCACTATGCAACTAGCACTTTCGTTGGAGTTTTGGGTTTAAATCTTTTTCATATGTTCAATGATCAATTGTTGATAATGGTTGCGCCCCTCGTGAAAAGAATCAAAATCCCTTTGAAATTTCTGTGTGGTGCCCTAATGCCAGAATTGGTATCGATTCTTGCAAACCGAACCAAACCAATTCAATTTAAATAAAAAGGTTTCAATACAAGATCGACATGCCTATGATCTGATAGAAACATCACTTGTATTGCTCATTCACAAGGATAAACCGCATTGAATTTATGGAGATTTTCTTACAAAACAAATATGCTGGTAATTCATCACCCAGAACATAACTCAAATACTTCTCTGCTATATATAATTCAATAAAAATGAATCGACTCTTTGGTTCAAGAAAATCAAATTCCTTTACCAGAATCATTTTTGTAGAGATTCTTCACATAATTTCACAGATTTTAAAACCCAATGTGGATTTTGATTCATCCACCCTTCCTCCATGTGTCAATTCACTATTGAATTCTTCATAATGCCAAATCTCTTTACGCAGTTCTGAGAGAATTTTGATGCCTGTAACATTGTCCCATTCAATAAACCAATTCTATGTCAAACTCATTCGATTTCATTGTATCAAACAGAGAAATAATTAATTATTCACAAATTCCACAACGCATAGAATAAAAAGTAAATCAAACCACATTCAATCCTTCATTAATCAATAATTGCACAAATATCAGTAAAAGCTTCTAACAATAAGGACTTGGCCTGGTATAGCCTCATGTGGCCTTCTTCCGTTTTCTAGAAAACCTTGTAGGCTTTAATTTCTTCCTACCATCTATTTCACTACCATACCTCTCTCCCCTTAATTGCTCGAAAACTTACAATTTATACAAGAAAGGATTTATGAACTAAATTGGTTCAAATCCCGTAAGTCTCTCACTTTTTCCTAGATTACTTATTCAACTCCTCTGTTCACTCAACGAAATCTTAAATTAGATTTTTGTTCGATATCTCAAATCATTTTGTAACCAATAAATCTAAATCTATGGCTTGATCTCCACGCAGGGAGGATCACTTGCCACATTTCCCTTTTCCAGCTCAAAATTTGACAACAAATAATTACACATATACATTTTTTTTAATTAAAATTCAACTAAGCACTTGTCTTTTAACCCTCAGTCAGCCACAACATGTGATCAACCCATCGCATTGCTGGCTGGTCTAAATGCGCCTACATCAGACTCCCTAAGTTGAAAATTTTCATGGACTCCTGTTCATGAGTCACTCAACTACTGCTGTTGTAAAATTCATCAAATTTCATCTTCAAATTGATTATCTGTCCTCTTTCAAATGAAAATGCATTTTCTGCCTTCTCTCTTTATCCTGGATGCCAAATTCTGTGTTCTGAATGTTCTTTTACTCTACTGTCATAACCATTTATTCTGCATAATGTTTGGATGTTGATATCTTGCATAAACAATTTCTCAAACAAAATAATTTTATGCTCCTTGATCTGTTGCTGTCCAGGCATTATCTCAATAAAATTGAGTTTCAACCATATGTATTTCCTCCTGCCCTATATCTGATTTATCATCTGTGGAATTTCCAACATCCACTTGTTCAACAATTTAAATAGCATTCTCTCAATCTTAAAAGAATATTGTTTCTTGTTTGCTGCAAGAACATATGATTTTTCATCCTCATACTGTCCATCAACTGAAAATAATCCAGTCATTGAACTGGGTTCAAATACCTCCATATCTACATAAAATATCCAAATTTTTAGTTGCCACCTCAAGATAAAATCTTGACATTCAAACATTCTTTGAGAGTAAAAAAAAAATTTGTTTGTGGAATGTACTTTTACATTCCCTGCAACCTTCCTTTTCTTCTGCAATGATTTGCTTAAGAGTTATGCCAACTCTCTTTCCTTCATCCTGAACTTTTAAATCAATCAGTTGTTCACTATCATCTGTTTGTTCCCATAAGGAAAATTGGTTTTCTACACTTCCAGAAGTCACATATTCCTTCATGTTTGCATAGACAAACATATCTCCAAGGGAAGTTTGTCCTTTATCCTGGAAAACACATTCAAAAATTAATAGTTCAAAATCAGAAAATGCATTACATTCTCTAGCAATTCCACTCCATAATTTCTCTAAATTGACATCTTCTTGATGTGCATATGACATATCAAAATTGCCATATTTTCTTCCACCTTGTCTTATCTTGAACAAGTCTGTTTTGTCTTCAATCTGCTCTGAATGCTGCCTAATTTCAAAACTCTATTCTTTGTTTTTCTCTTTAGCTTTCCTTCCTTTCACACTTCTCCTCATTCTTCCTTCTTCTCCCTTACAAATCTGTAAGTCACTAAATTGTCTTTTCCATGCCTCTTCCTTCTTAATCAAAATCTGCAAATCTTTCATCCTCTTTGTTTCTGGACATGAAACAAAATCATACACAACAGAGTTTTCCTTCCCTGATAAAGTTTATTTTAAAATAAAAATCACTGTTAACATCGTCAATATCAGTTTCCATTGAAACCCTTTACTATTCACTGTAGATGCATCATCCATGAAAGTATCCTTACCTTCATCTTCTGAGATTGCCTGTTTTTCACCAGTTTGTAGATTACAATTACCTTCATTCTTTTTTCAATTTGTACAAGTAAGACTGTCTTCAAATTTCTGTTGTAGCTCAACATTTGCCAACTGATCCTTATGTTCTGGACTGTCTTCTTTTCCTCTCTTCTTCATAGCCTGTTATGGACTGGCTATATCTCCTTGGACTGAATTCTTCTTATAAATATCTGTTATACCATCTTCCATAGTATAATCTTTAACAAAATCCTTTGCCATTAATATTCCATTATGTTCTTTCCAGAAAATTTCTTGCCCATTAGCTATCAACACAAGTCCATAATGTTTGAGTAAAAATGAAAGAGATAATTCCATTACCTCAAATGGCTTCACTGTACACATACTTTTTGTTGTTTCTGTCACAAGGTATATTCATACCTTTCTTCAGCTTCTTCTTTTGCAATCTGCAATCTCCTTTTGTCTTCAAACTGTTTGTCATTTCTTTGCCAGATTTCATTAGATTCATCATCTCCAGTTTCCATGGTAGCTGTCAACATTTGCCTTTCTTTAGTATCCTTGAACACATGTTCAATCATGAACTGTTCCATGACAGTCACTTCTTCCAACATCTTCATTTCTTCAGTAACCTACATAAACACATCTTGTAAAGATTGTTCATCACCTGCATACATACAAAAATCATCAGTTTCAAAAATACTAGGTTCATCTTTCTTTGATGTCTCAATCGTCACATCTCTCCGCTGATCTAAACTTGTCCAACAGTTCAAAAATTCATCAATGATTTATTTCTCAACAAAGAAATCTTCTTGCTCAGGTCTATAGTAGTCATCTTCCATCTCTAACTCAACTGTTTTGAGTTACTCTCTTAATATGAGATACATTCTTTTGTTTGTCTGCTTTTGCAACAACTTCCACTTTATCTTCTTTCTTCTTATAGTCCAACCATAACTTTGGTCCTTCATAATCTCCTCAAATAGCACTATTATTGCATTAACACTTGCTTTCAATTCTACAATTTCCCTGTCAAACACTTCTTGACTCATTCCCTTACATTTGCCATTTTCCTTGGCACCTTTCTTTCTATTGTTGTGGCTTCTCTCTGAACCCCTACTATGACTATCAGTAGTCACTTTCTTCTCCATCTCTATGAGCTCCTCACTCACTATGAGCTACACTAAGCCTCTGCAACAACAAGTCCTCCTTACTGCCACTTATCTCACCAATCCCCTCTCTGGACTTGGTCTTTTGGTAAGCTCTGGTTCTCTAACTCAAGAACCTCTTGAGTATATTTCTTCTACTCTTCCTAGGCTTACATCCTCCACCTTTCTTGAGAACACCGGCAGCTTAAATTCCTCCTATCCAAATTTTAGTCGGAATACTTAAATTCTTCCTTCCGAACACAATTCCGCTTCTCTCACTAAATAAAACCTCTCTCTACCGTGTGTTGTCATGACATTTACAAAACAACTAAAAATGAAACCAAAATCAATATGGCTCATACCCGAGAGATCTCCAAATGATTGATCTCTTTGAGCTTCCACTGGTTTGGACCATACACATGTAGATTTTCTTTCCACTATCTATACTTCAATATTTCTGTCAACTGAATTTCCCTTTTCGCTGAATACACTCAGTATCTCTGCTGCAACTTATTCATTCATTTATTTGTCACAGCTACTTTAGCTGAAACTTTTGTTGCTGCATTCATCACATATCATTAAAATTCTACAAAGTTTTTACCTGATCCTGTCTTCCTCAAATTTTTCCACAATCTACCTTTGCTGAATTTTTCCTGTTCTGCAATACTTTAGAATTCCCTTTGCATACAATCTCTTGTATCCTGTGCTTCCTTTGTATTGGATTCATCAAAATTTCAATCAATTTTCACATGCTGAAAATAAAATAAAATCTTTTTCAATCAATTCCACAAAGCATTAATCCAACCCTGATACCACCTGATGGCAACGCTAGCGGCCAAACCCATGATCTTGCATATATAATGCTCTTCAACTCAAAACTTCATAAAAGCCTCAGCATGAGACAACCTTAACCTCGGCAATTTTCCATCTCATAGTCTAAGGTCTACAACCCCACTTTAATATTTTATTTCCAACTTTATGAAATTTTATTTATTACCCAATCAATAAACTATATGGATGGTATCATTTTCACTTTCAAAACCTTATGTTTTAAAACCATTGAACAAATACTCGCACTTTGAGCTTAAGCTATCAAAATCATTAAACTTTTGGTATAAGACAATTTAAACAACGTCTTATACTCTTGGCCCACATATACAATAACCACTTACCAATGAAAAGACCACTAACCATATATTTAACATGCCCACAACTTTCTATGAAAAACCCTTTTCCAATATTGAAATGGAAACAACATTTCAAGTCCTTTATAATAAATATCTAAGTCTGAACTTAGACACTAAAACCCATTTAATCTTCCAACATCAAAATTTTACTCCTTCCCTTGGCCCCACATATTATATTTTAATTATAATAAACATAAATGAAACAAATGCTGGGCCCTTACCTCAATTAACTCCCAGACAGCTTTGAAATCGAGCGCTCTTGGATCTTCCGCTCTTAAGATCGAACGCAAATCGCGTTCTTTTTATCACAGAAGTTTAACACGCAAATATTGCACGATATAAGCAGTTTAATACACATGACATGTTAAAAAATGATTGGATCGCATTCTAAAATGGAAAACCACTCCTCGGCAAAATAGACACGCGATACTGGTGGTATTCTCCACAAAACCACTCAACCAAAAACTTCAATTTCTGACCGTATTGGGTCTGGTTTTCAATAGAATTTTGATTCGATTCAACCCTCCATAAAAATAACACGCAGGAAATTTATAAATAGAGAAAATGTGTTCATTTATGGTCTTCTACGCCTTAGCCATTCCACTAACAATCCTCGACCAAAGCTCTTCAATTCAATCCGTCAGTATGCAATCGACACTTTCGTTGGAGTTTTGGGTTTAACTCTTTGTCATATGCTCAATGATCAATTGCTGATAATGGTTGCGCCCCTCATGAAAAGAATCAAAATCCCTTTGAAATTTCTGTGTGGTGCCCTAACACCATAATTGGTATCAATTCTTGCAAACCGAACCAAACCAATTCAATTCAAATAAAAAGGTTTCAGTAAAAGATCGACATGCCTATGATCTGATACAAACATCACTTGTATTGCTCATTCACAAGGAAAAAAAGCATTGAATTTATGGAGATTTTATCACAAAACAAATAAGCTGGTAATTCATCACCCAAAACATAACTCAAATACTTCTCTGCTATATATAATTCAATAAAAATGAATCGACTCTTTGGTTCAAGAAAATCGAATTCCTTTACCAGAATCCTTTTCGTAGAGATTCTTCACATAATTTCACAGATTTTAAAACCCAATGTGGATTTTTATTCATTCACCCTTCCTCCATGTGTCAAATCACTATCAGATTCTTCATAATTCCAATTCTCTTTACACAGTTCTGAGAGAATTTTGATGCCTGTAACATTGTCCCATTCAATAAACCAATTCTATGTCAAACTCATTCGATTTCATTGTATCAAATAGAGCAATAATTAATTATTCACAAATTCCACAACGCATAGAAGAACAAGTAAATAAAACCACATTCAATCCTTCATTAATCAACAATTGCACAAATATCAGTAAAATCTTCTTTACAATCAGGACTTGGCCTGGTATAACCTCATGTGGCCTTCTTCCATTTTTTTGAAAAATCCCGTAGGCTTTAATTTCTTCCTAACATATATTTCACTACCATGCCTCTCTCCCCTTAATTACTCGAAAACTTACAATTTATACAAGAAAGGATTTATGAACTAAATTTGTTCAAATCCCAAAAGTCTCTCACTGTTTCCTAGATTACCTATTCAACTCCTCTTTTCACTCAACGGAATCTTAAATTAGATTTCCGTTCAATCTCTCAAATACTTTTGTAACCAATCAATCTAAATCTATGGCTTGATCTCCACGCGGGGAGGATCACTTGCCACATTTCCCTTTTCCAGCTTAGAATTTGACAACAAATAATTACACATATACATTTTTTTAATTAAAATTCAACTAAGCACTTGTCTTTTAACCCTCAGTCAGCCACAACATGTGATCAACCCATCACATTGATGGCTGGTCTAAATGCCCCTGCATCATCTGAGCTTGGGAAAATGTCTTGCTTATTATTAGAAAGTAATTCATTGGGAAACTACCATCAATATCCCTATAAATTGAGCACATATCCTAGTGCTAGGGAAGGAATAATTTTGGTAAAGAAATGTTATTGGATTCTCATTTGAGAGAGTGAAAGTACTGATATGCTGTTGGTGTGATGTTGGATGTGATGAGGCTGGGATGAAGCTGTTGTTGGTGACATCAAATTGATCATTTGTTGTAACCTCCCCATTCTACTCTTTAATAAAGGTTGTTGTTCATTTTACCATGTAGGTATCCATTTATGTTTCTATTTATCATGCAATGGAATCTTGAATGATATATATGTTTCATGTTTAATCGATTTAAGTGATTATGATAAGTAGGCATATGTATATTGCAATTTTTTTTTTGTTCCTTGTTTATATTTGCACGAAACAATCTAACGATCTGAGTTGGATTGAAGGTGACAACAAAAGTGATAGAAGGAGAAGAAGAAGCGCTTGGATCACAAGTAGGTTCTTCTATCATTCTGTGTGTGTATTTATTCTTAGAGAAAGTGATTGAAAATTATTTCATCTGTTGTTCTAAGTGCCTAGAACCACACTTAGGGAATTTGATTTATCTGTAGATCATAATTATGCATAACAAATTGGCAACTTCACTGGGGAGTTTCATATCATTCTTCGTGTTTTTGCCTCTGTTAATCCTCATCAGTAGCATCCAATTTTAGTTATTATACTTTTTAATTAAAAACTTGCATTAGAAGTATGTTCTATAGATTACATTTTCAATCATTTCTACGCCCAATGCAATTTTGGTGAAGACACAATGCATTGCAGTGCAACATCTCCCACTCGGGGGTGCACAGAAACGCACTATCTCCCCTTACAAACTTCGTTGCCCCCTTATCCAACCAAATTCGATTCAAATTTTTAATTTCCATCATTCTCAGCCATTTGTTTGCCATGTTTTCAACCGTCTGATACCTCTTAGAGACCAGTGAATTTTCCTGCCTTTTCCTCCTTTGAAAAGTAAATTTGTTAAATCTATTTAAGTGTTTTTCTTTATCATTGGCAAATCAAATTCAAAGTATTTTATTTCTACATTAGATCCATTTGTTTTCGTAAAGGAAATTATCGTTAAATTCTTCGTTTCCTATAGGAAAATTTGTATTTTCATTCTGTGTTTCTCCTAAAAGAGAAATTGTTGTTAAATTCCTTATTTCTCAAAGAAGAAAACATTTGTTTTTTGTTGATTTGATGCATATATTTTCCTTTCTTGCATTCACATTAAGGGAGCTGAAAAGAAAAGCATGCATGTGCATAAAGTGAATTTTGTGTTTTGCATAAGAACACAAAGGAAAGCTGCATTTTTGTTTGTGCTCTTTGTTGTTTGCCCTCAAAATTGATTGCTCTTTCCCTTAGTAGTTAGGATTTTCATTGAAAAAGCTAAAATTGAAAAGTTTGCTTATCATTTTAGTTTTCATTTTTAGGAATTTCCATCACATCATGCGGTGAACCTGAAAAGGAATATTTTTAAACAAGATAAAATTAAAATTTACATTAATTTAACTAAAAAATCATTGGAACCATAACACTAACATTTAGAAGGTCTAGGCTAGAAATGTGTTCCGACATCATTAAACATAGCAGTTGTCGTTAACTTGTCTGCGATACATTCGGAACGTGATACCTCACTCCACGTACGTAATTTTATCGGAGCTTATCCATGTACCTTCGGGTATATCGGGCGGTGTTATAGTACAAAAAGTATAAGGGGGTGCTCTCACTATGCAGTTTCGCATTAGCCAGTGCTAATTCAGACTTGGGCCTCCACATACCTTCAAGTATATTTGGGAAGACATCTTTAGGTTGCTATCCATACATACTTAACCGAGTCGGCTACCTTGTAACTTGTGATACACCAAACAAAACATTTGAGGAGATTGTCTACCCATACTTCTTGGTTTTCCAAAAGGTATTTTGTGGTTCCCAATTACTTGGTAAAATTTTTTCCTAGAATTACCCCTTTATTTTTTTTGGTCATAAAATAAATCAGTCATCGTGGAGGAGGAACACCCATTTCCCCTTCATTCGCATAGAATAGCACTGAAACCACATTTACCACTAGAATCCACTTCTAGTTGGCAAAGGTGACATCGCTCTACCGAAACTAGTACTATCAGTACCTCTGGTGCGACAACATCCTCACTGTTGGAACAGGGTCTTCTAAAGCTGCAAATTTTGTCTATTTTTGTATGTTTTTTGTAATATTTATTCTAACACAGGGGTTTTGGGGTGGGTCAAAGCCCCTAATGCACTGTAACAGGTCAAAGGTAGACCAAGATTCCTCAAACCACAGTTTGTGCACCATTGGATGCGTAGGTTAAATCTGTATAAATAGATGAACCTTTTTGAGTCATAGGCAGGATAGAATTGAGATTGATGTTAAGCATGAATTTTTAGATCTATTATGGGTTTTTGGGAAGGACTCCTACTGGTTGTGTGCGCCGAGGTCCTCAGTCCTGCTGTGTGCGGACCCTACTAGCTGTGAGCACAGATGGTAATTTGGGATTTTAAGAAGTTTCTGGTATTAATATATATGCGAACACTAGTACAAAATGGCCAATTAGTTACTAAAAAAAAGGCTAAAATTTGCATATATACGACTATTTTTTTATCGATGACCAATAGTAGCTAATTTACAGTATCTTATAACGCGACCAACGTTTGGTCATTTTTAGCTTAGTAATTAATTGGTTATATCAATTTTGTTGTTTAGTTGTAGATTTGGTCATTACTGTAGTCACTGATTTAGTCATTAATTTAGTCATTGATTGGACCATTGATTTGACCATTAATTTAGTCATTGATTTGATCATTGATTTAATCTTTGATTCGGTCATTAATTGTCACAATTAATGACCAAATATACAACAAGATATATTATTATATGATCACCCAAGAAAACCAATTAATGACCAAAGAAATATGACCAAAATATTGGTCGTGTTATAAGATACTATAAATTAGCTATTAATAGTCATATATATGCAAATTTTAGTCATCGTTTGAAACCAATTAATGACTGAATAAATATGACAAAATTTTAGTCGTGTTATAAGACACTGTAAATTAGCTACTAATAGTCATATATATGCAAAATTTAGTCGTCATTTGTAGTCATAAATTTATCATTTGCAGTAGCCATTTATTCATTATATAAACAACTAATTTAGGAGTATACATTCATTTCATTTACTTTCATTAATAATCATTAAAAATGACTAATTTAGTATTATATTCATTTTATTTGTGTTCATCATTAATCAATATAACTACTAATTTAGTAGTTTTAAGTTGATTTTTTGTTCATTATTAATCAACATAAATTAATTTGTATGATTTTAAAAATGTCATACAGTGTGCATGTTCATCTAATATGAAAACACGAAGTCATATATTTGAATTACAATACTAAACAATATCAAGTGCAACTATAAATAATTTCATCCACATAAATTATATTATATGAAATGTTAAAGTATTACAATATGATTTTCCAACTTAATATTAGTTGGATTACAATTTACACCATCACTTCAAAACATTATCATTGTGTTTTCAAGGCATTGCAGGTGAATTCACCAACTCTGGAGACTTGACAATCAGTCTTTATATGTGTGTCTTATGTGGGATATTGTCTCTAAGAGTATCACCAGACCAGTTATCCTCTCTCTCTCTCTCTTTGCATTTGACACTCCAATGTTATTGCTCCCCTCCTTTTTCAATTCATGCTTCTTACCATCAATATTGAGTTCATTTTCTGAAAACAAAAGAAGATACAATGCAGATTGTAAAACATGAAAGATAATAAACACTAGAATATAAAATAAATTAGACTATAAATAGTTTATATGACATATACCTCAACATTAGCAATGTCAAAGCCATTTATCCCCATACAAGTAAGAAACTCAAACAATTTTTTTTCATTGGGGCAATAATTGCCACTATAATGTGGCTAGATAACCTGTATAAACAAACAAAATAAAATATCACCATATATAGAAAAGAAAATCTTAGTAACTTAGTATTCAACTTTCAAGGAAAGCTCAAGAAAAATCATGTCAACTAAGTTATATGTTAAAAAGCACAAGCTATAGATAACTTGTGAAAACAAATAATCTGAGGTGTGATGTTTAATCCTTGTCGTTTTATTCACAAAAACATTTCATTTTCTATAGCATGAACTTAGTCAAGTATATAAACAACATGTACTCAAATAACAACATGAAAGTAACTTTTTCTGATAGTCATGAAAATATTTTAACACAAAATAGCTATAAGGACTCCAATCAATATAGTGTACTACTAATTTCATCTTCAATCTTTGGTTGTTGTTTAAATGGACATGGTACTAAGTATTTTCAATTTCATAGTTAAAAGAAAAAACAAAATCAAAATAAATGTCCAAAATACAATCATACAATAAAGAGAGGATATCATTGAATGGAAATTGCAATTATAAAAAAAAAATTTACCTGTACACCAATGTCCTGTCTGGCATTCCTAAGACATTTTCTTGCCCAAAATAACCATGAAGTGAAATAATCACAACATTAAAAACCATAGGAATTTCCACTATAAACATTTCCAAAGTCGATGGCTTAGGTGTCTAAGCAATCTATAACAACGAATGAACCATATCCAAGACGAGATATGCATCGTCTACCCATTATTTTCCCAATCACATTTCCTGTAACCTGCCCACAACAGAGTCAAGTAACAATAAAAAAAATACATTGACATTTGTTTTTATCTTTTATATCTATAAAATTTGAATCCGATTTGTTTCATGAACATATTAATTCATATTTAAAGCCTTCCTGACATATGAGAAAGTATCAATCAAATAGGACATCAGAAAAATCGATCTCAGTGAGGTGCTCAAACAATTTCTACAATATCAATATTTTTCTTGTTGTGATATCTTAGGTAGAAAAAATAGCATATATACAAAAGAAAATTGCATATCTTACTTATGTTCAAACTTTGTATATGGTGTATTCTTAATCATTTTTTAAGATGTTCTTTCTCCTTTACCAAAGTGAATTGTATTTTGGTTAAACTATGTATACTTTCATTTAACATCAATTTCTGCAAGATAAATGTCACACATTATTCTTTCCCATTTCTCAGCATGCTACATATGATAAATTTAAAGTCACATAAAACCGAGAGCAAACCCTTTTCTAACCAAAACAAACAAACAAGCAGTGTCTCTAATAAAACTTCATTATAATATTAGAAAATGAAAAGGATGTGGACCATCTTTTTTGTTTGATTTTGCCTATTTTTTTTATGAAAGTGCTCAAGCTTCAAGAACCAAAAAATTTGAGGGAAGTCATAAATGTGAAAAGAAATTATGTTGACCTAATTTGTAGACTTCTTCAAAATTTTGTGAGTGATGCCATTTTCGGAAATATCATAAATATATCCATTTTTCTCATAGATATATGCTAGTATGGTTTCCACACCCACACATTAGATCATAGATATATTTTAGTATGGATTCCACACCCATACATTTTCTCATAGATATATGCTATTATGGATTCCACACCCATACATTAGCTTAAGGAAAACATAACCTTCAAGTGTTCCTTAAAATGGCTTCCAAAACCCTTCATGCACCAGTCATTTAAGCCTCTTGTTTATTAGGAAGGTCATACCTTAACCTAGTATTTGAGTAATTTAAAGTTATTTGATGCATAATGTCAACCCAAAATACACAAAATCATGTCAAATAAATCAAATGCATTTCGTTCTTACTCATTAAGAATGTATTCCCAAATCATATTTTAACACATCTAATTAATGCACATACATTACTCTAGAATCTACATTCACAGTTAAAAGTGACATCTTTCAAGGTAGTTTTTTGTTAAGTTTTCATTAGTGTAGGTAAGAAAAGACTCAAAATTAAAATTATGAACTCAATCATCACGTTAATTGAATCTCAACCTTACACTTGTTACTCATTCCCAAAGCATACACCAAGTTCATCATACTATAGTCCATATTAAGCCAATATTTTTCTTGGTAGATACGATTTTAGCTAGTAAGGATGGCTACCAAGCCCATATCACATTGAAAATGATGCATTAAACATATATGCAACCATACGTGCTCTCCACCTATCTCACTCATCGATTGAAAATCAAGTCATTCACATACTTGGGTTTAACCCCAACATTCTCAAGCACATATTTTCCCAACATGTCTTTAAGAATTTTAACATATTTCTGATAACATTTCTTAACAAAAATATAAAGGAATATAAGAAATAAATTTATTTTTTTTCATGAGTTTCTAAATGACATAATGATAATAATATCCTCTATGTAACCAATATGGTTCCAAGTCAAGATATACAACAACTAAACATGCATGCAAAATCAACAATCATACATCATCAACCTACAAGTAAGCATGCTGGCCCATTAGGCCCTAGCATTGTAACTGGATCTGATACCATATGTAAGGTCCCACCTTACCTACCATCAAAAATATAGAGAAGTAGAGGTCACGTTAATCACTAATACTCATTTGCACAAAATCCTAAAGAATTGGTCACTGTAAAATTGTTTCCAACAAGAAGCCTTTTTTTTTTTAAAAGCTTTAGATAATACAAGAAACAAATGTCTTATTCTCTATTCATACTTCAACAAATTGTTAAATTCATTTTCACATTCATACCAAAAACTTACAGACATATGAAGCTACACCCTTTAAATAGTTTATTTATAATTTATAGTAACATAAAAACAACAATAACTAAGACTTTTACACTAACAATTTATATGGACAAAAACTACCGCCATTCAAGGCTTTTTACAAACACTTTGTAGACATGCACTCTTCAGCCATTGAGCCCTTATGACAAACACTCTGCAAGCATGCAATTAAGAGTCATTGAGGCATTTTGTCAAAAACTTGGCAACAATGAATTTAAGATTATTCTTCAACATATTTATCTCATAAAATTCAGAAATTAAAACTTTAAATGTTGGCATCTTAAAACAGGGACTAAATAATCTTAGTCTTTCATCAAAGACTAAACAACAGGCAGACATAGCTCACAGTAGCAATCTACAAAATCACCTAGATTTTCGATCTGGGTTTTGAAAAGTATTGTTTTGGAATGAAATCAGGGGTTACATGTCCAATAGGCATGGATACCCCCTGATGTTAGGTTGAATCGAATTAAAAATTCCCAGGAATACGATTCTTGAAAAAAAAAATTATAGCCTTAATTTTTCATTTATGACTTTTGTTAAACATATGGAATGAAAACTTACAACTACAGCTCTACATGAGTAAAAACAACCCAGATTTATGCTACTAAGATATGCTCTTTGAGTTCACACATTTCTAAATCCGCCATATGAGTTATTGAAACATTTTACCACCCACAAGCTAATTCATTTGACATGATTTGACAAGTTTTTTTTTTGCACCAATTGCTACCATTTGACAAACACGTGGCAGCCCTAAATGCTACAACCATTAAGGATTTCTGTCAAAATTCTGATAGTACTATTACAACAACTTGAATAACAAAACATTGAATTATTGATAAGAATATGAAACATAAGCCATAACTGAAATTTATCTCCAACTTACCTCAAGATTTTGATCTTCCAAACCATATTTCAATTGCCATTATTTTTGCATTTTCTTTTAAGGGTTGATTATGTAATTCATCCAGGAATATTTTGGGTACATTTCCATTTTCTTACTTCTGATGTAAGCTGCAAGTTAGCACTTATTCATGCATAAATAAATTGATAACATTACTATTCACAGATTTCGTCAAACACTTTGCAAACTATCCTAAAACCATTTCTAAAACATGCATCTAATTACTTGAAACAGAAACATAAATCGTGAAATACTTACCCAAGTCCTTTGGAATTTATTTATTGCAATTACCTCCAACAATATTTGGCTTTCCTTTCTCAAATGCTACAATACCAAGATTAGTACCATAAACTACACCAATAATAACTCCAATATTGAGATCTAAACATCCATACATATAAATTGATCTAGTCTTCGTTTTTAATAATATTCTAGATAACATAAACCTAAACCAAAATTAGATGCTTACAACAATTTAATTGTCTACTTTTTATTTTATGCTAACGCTATACTATAATTTTAGGACAATGGAAATTATACCTGAAGAGATATTCAGCTCCAATCATTGAGAATATGATCCACCTTTGATCCCTTAACCAACTCATTTGAACCATCCGGTTTTCCTCCCAACCATATCCAGGAAGAACTTCTCCCCCTAGAACTCCCGAGCTGCAAAAGCTCACAACCAGTACCACAATACAACAGTAGAGAGAGAGATGCAAGGAAAACTAAGGAAGATAGTTTTCACTTCCTCTAAATACCACTCATGTTCAACCTCAATAGATACTTAGTAGATTAGTAAGAAATTCATATTTGTTTTGGAAGCAATTGGATACTCTCCATATCTCTCTCTCTCACAATATTCCTCAAGTCTCTTCCACTCTTGACATCACCCTCCCTCCCCCCAAATGAGAATACATGAGACTCATATATATGAGGAGCAACAAATTCTTGTCATAAAGGAGGAATAATATGCATGCATTGTATTCCATGTAGATGAGTGTAACTTATGCCATTAAGGAGAGGTATGCATGCCTTATTTAAGGAGAGTGTAACATAAGTATTAAAGTGAGTGTAAGAGGAATATTTAATGACATATATTTAATGAGTGTAAGAGGAATATGTCATTCCTTGATGAGTGCATAAAAGAGAGTGTAATGTAATATTTAAAATAGAGAGAGTTACATAGAGCCATGAGAGTCATGAAGGAGAGAGGTGTGAATTGATTGAATAGATGAAGTTAATTTGTAATTCCCTTTTAATAAAATATCATAGTCTCATAAAAGATAATGATAATACTAATAATATTGAGGATTAAGTCAATGTTGAACTATTAGGATTGATTAATGATAACTTAATTTAATTTCCTTCAACTATGCTTGATTACCAATTTATGCAAGAAGATTTAATATTTTTGGAAAGTCATGCTTGAGATGGTAGACATGACTTTCTATTT
Source organism: Pinus albicaulis (assembly GCA_034641835.2). NCBI lineage: Eukaryota > Viridiplantae > Streptophyta > Pinopsida > Pinales > Pinaceae > Pinus > Pinus albicaulis. Next base: position 1,036,536,566 of record CM076577.1, on the reverse strand, counting down.
TTAGAAAGTCATTCCAGAATTGTCAGATTGAGATTTTATTTAAGGAATTTTATCCATGAGTGGTATTTTTCTTTCCGAGAATAGGGATTCCACACCCCTATTTCATGCATCTCTGTGCCTTAGTAGATTGAGGACTCCATGCCCTAATCTACTCCAAAGATCTAAGATTCCATAACTTTATCTTTTTAAATATTTAGGACTTCGCACCCTAAATATACAAGACTCCACGTCTTTATATTTGTTGGATTTAGGACTCCGCGCCCTAAATATACAAGACTCCACGTCTTTATATTTTTTGGATTTAGGACTCCACACCCTAATTTCCATGCTTTCTCATCTACTGTGCTTTGGAACTTCGTGTTTCTCCTTATGGTACTAATTGTGAGCTTTTACCCATTTGATGGTTCATTGGTAAGGCCTTGTTCAAAGACCTGACACACATCAAAATCTCATAGATCAAAGGAATCATATGAATTTCATTATGAAATTAACTTAATCACATTTTACCAAGAATGGTGCATGACTTCCACAGTCATTCATAATTGAACATCCTTGTTGGAAAATTACCAACCCCCCTACCATATCCTACTCAGTACAAGGTTAGACATATATATAATCATACAAGTTATGTATCATCCATAAATCATAATTTAACCATATGTTCCACATAACCATGAGCATCCATGGATCTATGTGTCCCAATACTGGATCACCATCCATGTCATACACCTATGTCAAAACTAGGATACCAAAAGAGAAAACATAGCTAATATGCTCTTAACCAAAATCAATTCTTATACACAAAACCATAGATATTATCATAACCACACAACAACTAGGTGACCCAAACCAAGTCTATAGCATATAATCATGTACATAAGTCTTTCATACATAGTATTATATCATTATATAAAAATCACCATCTCTAAGTGTCATCAAAGCTATCTCACCAAGAAGGGACACTACACCTACCCATGGTCTCTTGTAGACAGGATAGAAGAATAGGTTGAGCCATTAATTAGAATTGCACATATATTGAGGAAAGACAATTCATTATCTAGTTAACCAATTGCACATTGAACCCTATATGGATGAGTAACCTAAATAAAGCTAATTTTCTCTATCATATTCCTTGGAAAGACAAACTAACATTGCTTGTAGTTTTTTGGTTTCATGTTATAAATTCCTTCTTGGGAAACTCATATTTAGTAATGGATTTGTTTCCCAGGAAGGATGAAAAATTGTTCTAATGACATGGAATCAACTTAGTGGATTTTGACCCTACATGACCAAGGAACTCAAGAGCCTTGGCCGCATCAACAGTAGCATCCTCCAATGAAAATAGTACAGTCTCCAACCTAGAAACATCAAAATTATATATAGTTATAATTCATAATCACAAATGACCATAGACTGTAGCAGTCCTTAAATAAATTAAAACTTGAATAGGAACAAGCACATCATTTCACATTACCCTTCAGTAATTTGTCCTTGATTTAGCAAGAAAGGCTCAAACTTGCATAAATGTGTAAGTAGATTCCTAGAAGATCAATTTCAACATATTTCCTGAAAAAATAATCTAATATCCAAAGTGAAACCATAGTTGAATGGAACAATGGTGCTTTAAGGTCATCTACACAAAAAAATTCCTCCCTCAAATCTCTCACACTGGATGGTATGTCATGCAAAATTAAGAAAACGTCAAGGAAACTTGTCAGCTTCTCTAAAAGACATAATGAAAATGCATGGAAGCTTTGTAAAGGAATGCACCTGTAATATTCTTTGATTTCCATTTCAACCTTTTTCCTAATTTGAACCTCAATAAGTTGTGAAGTCAAAGTTCTTTGAGAAGAATGTCCTTACAGTTGAAATTCAACATTTTCAGTCTTCCCCCCTGTAACCAGATGAGTATGAATTCTTAAACTCTCTTATGTCATTATGCAAAACATTTATTTCCTGGATACATGATTTTGAAAATAAAGGCTTTTCTGCAATGGAAGTCCTTGTCAAAATTTCATCTCTCATAACAACCGGCATCCGGTTAGAACTGTAACCTGAAATTGGACCTACACATGTTCATATATTATTCAGCATGTGAATGGTGGAATATTTTCTAGAGCACTCTTAGCATATGGAAGAGGCTGAGCCCTCCCTCTTATTCCCTTTCCAAGACCTCCCTTAGGACCAAGATTCAAGTG